>JABUQX010058256.1:10000-20000 GCA_015478945.1 Trachelipus rathkii | reverse complement strand
CATCTTAATTTTGTATTTTTCTACAAAAAAAAAAATTTACCATTTTTTTTTTAATGGGTAAATTTTTTTTAATTTTATATTTACTACTTTTTATTTTTTTTTTTAATTTTAATTTTATTTTATTATTTATTTATTATTTATTTTTACTATTTAGTATTTATTATCGATACTCAAGAGTTAATAATTTTTACACCATTGCAGCTGTATCTATTTCACAGGTGGAAAAAAATGTTCTAATAACTTTATGACAGGAGTATTTTCGGACACTTACAGTATGGCCCACTCAACACTCCTTGTTGCCCATGTGGTATTTATATTGTTACTATTATTATATAATATATATATATTTATAGTGAGTGGTATATATATATATATATAATATATATATATATAATATATATATATTAACTATATATATATTATATATATATATATAATATATATTATATGTATATATATATTACTATTATATATAATATATATATATATATATATATATATATATATTATATATATATATATATAAGTTATATAATGAATATACTATATAGTATAATATTTATAATCCAATCTTTTTATCTAAAATATTATTTTTTCATTTCCAAACACTATTTTTTATATTAAAATTTGATGTAATGCCTAACAATTAAAAGAATAGATAGCAGAATATATATACATTAAACTACATATATAAAATTATATATATTATATTAATGTATATATTTTTTTTATATAGTATATATATTATATATATATATATATACATATCATATTAATATATATATATATATCTTTATAGCTTTTTAATCTCATTTACATAATCTTTTAATATTGTTCTTACATCTATTCTTTCATATGACCAATTTTCGTCAAAAAACAAAAAAAGGAGAATTTTATATGGAACATTACAGATATAATGTAAAAGATCATATCGATATCATATATGATTCAACTCGTAAAGCTAGAGCATGAGCAGCCCTATGTATAAGAGTCTCCTATGATAGTATATATATATATATAATATATATATATATATATATTATATATATATATATATATTAATATAATATATATATATATATATATATATAAATATCTTAATATAATAATATAAATATAGTATAAGTATATAATATAATGTATAATATATAATATATAATTATATATTATAATAATATATTATATATATATATATATATATTTATATTTATATAATATATCATTAAGATTTTTTATATACTATATAATATATATATAATATATATATTTATATATATACTGCATCTCTCTTAATTGTCGACACAATAATTAATCAGCTGTTATATACTTGATTAATGATTGCAAGATAACAAAAAAGAATTTCTGGTATTTATTATTTAAAATGGCCACCATAGGTTGTTTCAATAACACAAACAAGTATTTTATACTCTTCATTAATTATCAAACAAATATATTTACTTTTTAAAGCACCCTTAGTCAATTTTATTATCGATCCAAATTTAAAATTATAGCTTTTTCTGCTCGTTCGCAGAGTGTTACATTTCCTCTCCCAAACTGTAGGTCTTAGAGCGAAAATCCCGGCTCCCACTGCTCTTCAAGCTGGCGGTGCACTCTATAGCTTGGTCTTGTGTGCGTGGAGTGAGCGTGCGCCGATAGGGCAGAAGAAATTTTGAATCTTACACCTTTGTAGTTCATAGCTAAGGCCTCTTACGAGTTTCCAGCTGTACAAAATCTATAATTAACAATTGAATGTCAAACTGCCCTTGGCGGACGTCGGTTATATAACTATATATCCGATATATATATAGTATATATATTATATATATAATATATATATATAATATACTATATATCTATATATTATATTATATATATATTATAGTATATATATAATTTATACTATATAATATATATACTTATATAAATATATACTATATATATATATTTATTTATATATTAAACCATATATTAAAATATTACTATATATACTATATTATATATATATATATATATATATTATATATATATTATATATATAGTATATATATATATATATTAGGGGTGGGTCGAAATTGTAGAAATTTACTTCCACACCCAGCGGAGTTTGACTACGGACTTCTCATTCGACTGCTGAAAGTATAATCGAAGCTCTCGTTTGATACCCTACCCCCCTCATGCTTCAATTTCTAGCTTTCTGTTAATGAAAAAAAATGAGAATCAAATCTTACTTCATTGAACAACTTCTCAATGCTAAAAAATACGCTAATACTAATACTATAATACTAACATTATAAATACAATACTACTTAATAATATACCATATTAATATTAATACAAATATTTTCCTTTTTTATTACTAAAAAAACACTCTTTAAAACTATTTTCATTGTTTTTTACGTTGAAAAGTTGGCATAGATTTTCTTGATTCTTTGGCATTCAAAATATATTTATATCAGATTTCATAGCCAATTTGTTCTTCTGAGCCCTAGTGACTAAGCAAATTACACGTTCGAAATCTTGCGTGTGACAAGGAATAGGTAGTACTTCAAGGAGTTTTGCTATAGCTTTAAGTAGCCTGAAAGCCTTGTAAGAGCAGTGAGAAAATTATGAGTTTCTTGTTTCAGCCGATTATGTCAATATAGGAAGTAGTATGAGAATTAATAATAACGGGAAGACAAAGCTGCTCATTGATCTTCTCGTTCTTGTCTTTATTATACGGTGAATTTCTGTCTTTCTAATATTTACTCTAGGTACAGATACCGTGGATCAATCAGTAGAGCGAAAGAGTCGCATGGTAAGTGCCCGGGTTCTATCCCTTGTTCGGATCCTAGGTAGGAATTACCTAGAGAAGTTCCCTTCCTAGAATAGGGCTATGCCCGTGAGGTGTGAACTTTATTATAAAAAAAGTAGGATCCATGATCCTTGAAAACAAAATGTCCTCTGTGTGGGCAAAGTATGCATTATTCCTGAGAACATTTTTCACGATTGTACGATACTCCTTCCTTTGATTTCTGATGAAAGAAATTAAATAATAAAAATTTATAGCACCTTCTATAGCTTTTGGATGTGATTCAATCCAAAACCAACACGGAGCATATACTTCTAAAATGATATTAAATAAATCATGGAGATTTGTAACTGGATCTTTTACGAAGACATATGAGATTATGATTCTTTTAGCTTTTGTGAGCCACCTTGCATAATGCAAAGCTCATTTAGATTTTAAGGCCATCTGCTTCGAAATATTGTCAGACTTTATTTATTCCACTGCTCATTTCATGGAGATATTTTTGGTCATTACTGTCTCTAATTATTTCTTCAGGAACTTTAATTTCACGTTTCAAAGACACAAATTCAACAATGTTTAACTGTGTTAAATCCTATTTTATTTTATTTCTGATCAAAACTTTGAAGCTTGTTTTGCCCGTTCTTTTACCCTCAATCATTTCAAATACACGTCTAAAGGGGAGTCCATTATCATGCAGATGGCATATTAGTCACTGAAAAGGCCTCTAAAAATGAATTTCAATTAATTTTTTTTACGTCATCTACATGGTCAATGTTTACAACTGTACCTTCACATAACATTGCTTTAAGTAAATTAAAACTATCTGAATCAATTGCAAATGTAGCTAATTCATATGCTATACATCGAGCGCTTCCGTTGTCAGGAGTTATGTGATATAAGTACACACCTCCTGGTTCTTTGATAGAACGCAATTTTCTTCATATTCCATATCTGCAAGTGCTTTGGTTTGATCTATTACAGCATAAAAAATTGGAGAGGAGCTATGTGGTTTTAGACAGAGGTGGACACAATCCGTTACTCCGTTACTCCGTTACTAATGGAATTAGCTTTTTTGAATAACGGAGTAACTTACCCATTAATTATTCTTTCATGTAGCGCACCGAATAACTTCCATTATTTTTTCCTGTTACTTTTAGTCCGTTACATTTTGTTCGACTTTCTTTAAATGTTGATAGCCAATTGACCACCCTAGTCAGCAAAAAAAAAAAAATCTCTTATATATATATATATATAATATATATATATATATTATATATATATAGTATATATTATATATATATATATATAAATATATATATATATTATATAATAACTAATGATATTAACATATATAAAATATATATCATATATATATAATATATATATAGTATACTATATATAATATATATATATATATATTATAATGATATATATATAATATATAATATATATAGTCATAATACATATATATATATACGTATATATATATATATTATATTATTATATAATATATATACTATTTATATATGTATATATAATATATATAATTATATTAAATATATATATATTATATATAATACTTAAATTATAATATATATATATATATACATATATATATATATATACTATAACTATATAGTATATATATATATATATATATATTATATATATATATATATATATAAAAAAGAATAAGGGGAATCTGCATATAATAATGAATAATAGGGATGGTCTTTTCGTAACTGATGAAACAAATGTGACTAGAATGTGTGATGGGAACCTTCAAAAATTTTGCATAACATTGGCGGTAGCTGAGAGGTGATAGTGAATGTGTGCGTAGGTTTGATGGTAGGGCAATTTAAGGAATAGGGTATCTTGTGAAAAAGGTTATTAGTAAGGAGGAGGGAATGGGTAAGAGCGAAAAGTTGAGATGGTAAATCTTGAAGGTATAGAATGAAAATTACCGGTGAAATGATGCAAGAACGGTTAGGGCGAGATGGGTGATTGAATTGGATTTAGGAAGTTGGTATAACAAACGCGTTATGAGGTTATAGGTTTCCGAGGTTTGAAGGAGAGCAGTAATAAAACCTTATATAAGGGTAAGGGAGATAAGGTAACTGTAGGACAATTATAAGGGAATGCATTTTAATTAAGTGTAGTATGGAAATATATACTGGTAATTTAGGTTCGAAAGAATGCGTCGGGACAAGGACTGATTGTAAAAACAAGGTGAGTTTAAGAAGTGGTAGAGTATGTGTGGATCAAATCTTTACATTGAAACATAATGATTGAGAAATGAGGGAGAAGAAGAAATAAATTGTATTTAGCTTTTTTGGATTTGTGCAAACCGGCGTATGATATGATTAATAGGGAAGCTGTATGGAAGGTGTGTTGATTATATGGTGTTGGTGTAAGCTTCTGAATGGAATTAAAAGTATGAAATGACGATAGTGAAGCGTGTGTAAGAATAATGGAGTTGAAAGTGATTTAATAATTTAATAGCGGAGTGAGTAGGAATGAGCTATGTTTCTGATTATCCAATTTGTATAGGATGGGGTTATGAAAATATAAAATAACAGAAAAAAAAAAAATCAACAAAGAAAACAAAAAGATTAGAGGTGGAGGTGGCAAGGGAATGTGTTAGAATGGTGGAGAATGAAAAGAGAGTGATGTTGCATTACACTTTTATATGCGGAATGGATTTGTTTTTGTTTTCGCGAATCTGAAGAGAGTTTGATAAGATTGGTAGAGATATTTTTGGGCAAAGGTGTTTAAAGGAGATGTTTGAGGTAAAACGTAGATAAGAGGTAAGGTTATGTAGGGTTGTGAGCGAGGACAGTCCTCGTGTTTGAAGTTATGTTAGAAGGTGAGCAGCTGGAACAAGTGTCATGAGTTTAAATATTTAGTATGTATTTTGGATAAAAAGGGAACGGATGGATGCAGAGTGTAGTAGGGAAAGTTGTGAATGGTAGGAAAGGTGGCTGGTGCAAATTAAATCGTTGGTGGATGTAAAGGGACTGAAGATCTTGAGTGCGCTAGGGTCTTACGTGAGAATATGTTTTTTTAATAATAGTGATAATGTTGAAAATTTAATATACAAAAACTCATAACATTACCTAAGATAACGGCGTGAATTAATGTCTAGTAACATCCAATAAAGCTTAACAAGTACGGAGTAACGAGTAACTTGCAACCTCGTTACTTGTTTTCCTTCGAGAGAAACGGAATGCCGATAACGGCAACTACTTTTTCGCGAGAATGTAACGGAGTAACGATAACGGAACTACTTTTTGAGTATCGATGCCCACCTCTGACTGTTACCTAATTTTCTTTTGAAAAATAGGGTACTTTGTGAATGTTAGCCGCTTATTCATACGTGAGGTATGTTAGGTTTCTCGTTGTACATTATATTCTTATCATCAGTTATGAATATGTTAGCTTATTGATGTGAATTTAACCTTATGTTACGTTACAATATATTCGTTGGTCAGTATATGAAGATAATTAGGTAAGATTATGAGTTGTTTGTGGGCATTATATTTCTAGCTTAGGTTATGAATGTTTAAGCTTTTATTTGATGTGAAAGCATTGTTAGAATTAGAATTTATTGCTGACCGCGTATATAGTTAGAGTAAAATTATGATAAATTTTTGTTAAATATCACTTTGTAATGTAAATTATACGATTGGCCTTGGTAGAAGATATTTTGGAAAAAGTGTAATTGGTTACGTTCTGTTATGGCAATGATAGTTAATTTAGCTGTTTTGTTAAATATGAAACTTTGTTAATCTGTTAACAGTTTATTCGTGCTTAAGAAGTGTTAGGTTTTGATGTTAAGCATTATATTCTTAGTTCGGGTTATGATATGTTATGGCTTTATTGTTTGTGAAAACTTTGATCAGTTAGCAATATTTGTTGGTACCAAGCATATAAAGAACTTATTTTTACTGTTATGTTTATCAAAATGATACTCGAAAAAATGAGACTTGAATCAATAGAATCAATAGATCATTAGATCATGAATGGTGGGAGGAGGGGGGGAGGGGTCCGGCGAGTGGTTTGATTTACTGACTTACTGATTTACAGCTTTAGGATACAGTAAACTGTTACACTTTCCTATGATATTTTTAATCAAAGAACTTATTTTTTATGTTATTTTTGGATAAAACTTTGTTATTTTTGCAATTAGTCGTTGGGGATTATGATAGTTAGGTAAGGTTATGATAAATTTTTGTTAAAATTACTATGTTAATGTAAAAATAAAACTTTGTTATGTTATCATATAGTCGTTGGTCAGTATGATAATTAGACAAGGTTATGATAATTTTTGCTAAATATTACCATGTTAATGGTAAAAATTAACATTGATATGTTAGAGATAGTGGCTTGAAAAGTGTGAATAGGTTACGTTTAGTATAGCTAAACCAATGTAGTCACCTATTACTGTACTGTTAGTATGAACTTTGTAACGTTAGCTGTTTATCGATGTTTCTCGTTATTTTATAGATTTCTCGTTGTACATTATATTCTTAGTTCAGGTTATGATATGTTAGCTTTACTGATGTGAAAACTTTGTTACGTTAGCATATATTCGTTGGTCAGTATATAAAGAACATATTTTTATGTTATGTTTATCCAAAATGATACTCGAAATATGACTTGAATCAATAGATCAATAGATCAATAGATCATCGATCATGATGGTGGAAGGGTAGGGAAGGGGTGTTGAGAGTAGTTTGATTTACTGATTTACTGATTTACTGCTTTAGGATCACTAAACTATTACACTTTACTATGATATTTTATTCAAAGAACCTATTTTTATGTTATGTTTGCATAAAACTTTGTTATGTTTGCAGTTATTCGTTGGGGATTGTGATAGTCAGGTAAGGTTATGATATATTTTTGTTAAATCTTACTATGTTAATGTAAAAACTTTGTTACGTTGGCATATGTTCGTTTGGAAAATGTGACCTGAATCAATATATCGATAGATCAATAGATTATGGGTGGGTGGGAGGTGTGCAAGGGGTGCTGGGGTGGGAGGTTTGATTTACTGATTTACTGCTTTAGGTGGGTGTAAAACACAATTTTTTTTTATAGTTATAAACATAAAAAGAATAAAAAATTTAGTAAAAACAAAAATGATTTAAACAAATAAAACAAAAATAAATAAAAGTTTTGTGTTTTGCTATAAAAAATATGACTTGAATCAATAGATCATGAATGGGTGGAAGGGGTGCAGGGGTGCGGAGGTGGGTGTTTTGATTTACTGATTTACTGCTTTTAGTTGTGTAAAAATGGACGTTTTTTAAGTTATAAACATAAAATGAATAAAAATTTTGGTAAAAAATATATTTTTAAACAAACTAAAAATAAAAATAAATAAATGTTTTGTGTTATGTTATTCAAAATATGACCTGAATCAATAGATCAATAGATCATGGATGGGTGGTAGGGGGGGGGGGTGGGTGGTTTGATTTACTGATTTACTGATTTACTGCTTAAGGGGTGTAAAAATGCAAATGTTTTAAGTTATAAACATAAAAAGAATAAAAAAATTAGTAAAAAATATATTTTAAACAAATAAAATAAAAAAATAAATAAAAGTTTTTGTGTTATATTATACAAAATAAGACTTGAATCAATAAATCATATAGGGGTGGGGAGGGTGTGTGTGTGTGGTTGTGGTTTGATTTACTGCTTTAGAGGGTGTAAAAACACAATTTTATTTAAGTTATAAACATAAAAAGAATAAGAATTTTAGTAAAAAATATATTTTAAACAAATAAAATAAAAAAAATAAAAGTTTTTGTGTTATGTTATAAAAAATATGACTTGAATCAATAGATCAATAGATCAATAGATCATGGTGGGGTGGGGTGGGTGGGATGGGTGGTATTGATTTACTGATTTAACTACTTTAGGGTATGTGAAACGCACAAATTTTTTAAGTTATAAACATAAAAATAATAAAAATTTTTAGTCAAGCAAAATATATTTTTAAAATAAAATAAAATAAATAAAGTTTTGTGTATGTTATACAAAATATGACTTGAATCAATAAGATCATTAGGGGCGGGATGGGTGGATGGAATGGTTGGTGATATTACTTGATTTACTGCTTTAGGGTGTGGTCCAAATGCAAACTTTTTTTAGTTATAAACAATAAAAAACATAAAATTTTTTACTAGAACAAAATGTTTTCAGCAAATATTACAGAAATAAATGAAAGATTTGAAAAAAAAAATTTAAATTATTGTTAATAATTAATTACATTTGAAAATATAGACCCTTGAGTCAACTCAACTCGCGTGCATTTTTTCCTGCGCAGTCCTATTATTTATCCTTACCTCTCTGTGTGCTCTCGCAAATTTCATCCTTCTATGTCAATTTTCAATGTTTTGGGCTCAGCCCCTACACCATGTAAACGTAGCAACACGTAACTTCGTGTGTGACGAAGTTACTTTTAACTTGAAAGATGTATACGCGAGTTTGCATCTCTGTGTGCAATTTCATGGATATTGGGGGGTGCATAAACCGATCCCCTGCAATAGGCGTAACGTACGTAACCACTGCTTGTTCAGGGTCACCTAATAAGAAGGTGTATACCCAAGTTTTCATCTTTCTACGTCAATATCCAAGGTATTGGGCTCAGCCCTAACGCCAGTGGGCGTAGTGTCCTACTTTGCTTCGACCTGTATCGAGATATTCATTATAAGAAGGGGTGTCATACCAAGTTTCGTCGTAGTAGCGGTCATTTTTCTACTTGATGGGGCTCACGTAACCTCTGCTGGACCGAGGAATACCTTTTATGAAGGGTGATACCAATTCGTCTTCTACGGTCATTGTCCTACATTGGACGGCCCGCTTTCCTTGGGGGTGCACGATCATGTAACCTGCGTCTACGGCGCGGTTACCTTACAAAAGACTGTGTATATCAAAATTTCATGCCTTCATACGGTCATTTCCTACCTTGGAGGGGCCAGTACCCCCCTCCACGGGGAATGCAACGGTCACGTAACGCTCGTCTACGACGAGGGTATGATCACCCTATGTGGGGTGTCAGTGAGGAAGCATACGCAGCTTGTAAACTCTATCGCGGTGCTAGGTGGTGGGTGTGGTGGTGGTGTGGTTTCCGTGCTAATACTGTGGGCGGTGCAGTTGTAGTGGTGCGGCACACCTGCGGAGCGGTGTGCAACGCTTTGAACA
>JABUQX010058256.1:0-2500 GCA_015478945.1 Trachelipus rathkii | reverse complement strand
ATATATAATACATATAATATATAATATATATAATAATATATATAATAACTATATTATATATATATTAATATATATATATATATACTAGTATAGATATAATATAATATATAGTATATTATTATATAAATATATATATAATTAAATATATACTATATCGTAATATTTTCTACTATTATATAATATATATAATATTATATATATATATATATATATATTATATATATAATATATATACTATAAATATAAATATATAATATATAATATATAATATATACTATATTATATATATACTAATATATATATATGATAAGTATATATAGTACTAATACTATATAATATTATATATAATATAATATATAATATATTATATATATATATATTATATTATAATAATAATTTAATTTTAATAAAAAAATGGGTAAAAAGTGTGTTTTCTGTTGTTAAAATTAATTAATTATTGTCAAATTTTTTTAAATATTAACTATTTAAATTTATTTAATTATTTTATTATTTATTATTATTTATTATTTTTATTGATTTAATTATTTAATTAATTTTAAATTTTTGAATTTTAAATAAAACTTTAAAACGTATATAAGTTATCATTGGATGGTGAAGAATTTTTTAAATTAATAAAGTTACATTTGAAAAGAAAATAGACATAAAAATAATGACAAGTATATAGCTTTAAAGAAACATGTATAAAATATTAAGTTAAGGTAAATATACTTAATAATTATTAAATCACAGCTTAAAAAAGAAAAATGTTATAAAATATTAACAGATTCTCAGTTGAAGAAAAATTTATCAAAACAACAAATTCCTGATTCTCTTCTTTTAAACAAACGGGATATAAACATAATCAAGGTTTCAGTTTATAAAGAATATAATTAAAACACACAAGTTAATGCCTGGTAAGCACAGTTGTATGTTATAAATGTAGTGAAAAAGAATTAAAATATAATTGTTACGGGTAAATAACATAAATATATTTTATTGATTTATTAAGTATCAAGCTTGAAAGAATTAAAAGAGAGAGAGAGAGGAGAGCAGAAGAGGAGAGGAGAGAGAAGCTGAAAACAGAAAAAAAAAGATAAGATAAGAGAAAAGAGAAAAAAAAAAAAAAGAAATTAGAGATATAAAGAAAAATAAAAAAGAAAAAAAAAAAAATAGAAAAAGCAACATAAAAATGAAAAAATGAAAAAAAAACAATAAAAAAAAAAAACAAAATAAAAACACTAAGGAAGAAAGTAATGAAAAAAAAAGAAAAAAGATGAAGAAAAAAAAACAATAAAATTGAAATAAGAAATATAAAAAAGAAAAAGATTTTACCCCAATAGAAAAAAAAAAAAAAAAAAAAAAAAAAAAGAAATAAAAAAAGAAAAGAAAGGAAGAAAAAAGAAGATTAAAAAAAAAATAAAATATAAGAAAGAAAAAAAAGAAGACAAAAAAAAAGAAAGAAAAAATGATAGAAAGAAGAAAAATAAAAAAGAAATAAAGAAAAAAAGGGAAAAAGAGAGAGAGGAGAGAGAGAGGAGAGAGAGAGAGAGAGAGAGAGAGAGAGAGAGAAAGAGAGGAGAGAGAGAGAGAGAGCGAGAAGAGAGAGAGAGAGAGAGAGAGAGAGAGGAGAGAGTAGAGAGAGAGAGACGAGAGAGAGAGAGACCGACAGACAGACAGCAGACAGACAGACAGCAGACAGAGACAAGAGACAGAGACAGAGACATAGACAGAGACAGAGACAGAGACAGATCAGAGACAGAGCAGACAGGAACAGACAGAGAGGCGTTAAAAACCTATGAAGAATAGCTATCCATTATATTGGGTCTCCGTTAAGTCTCAACAATGTCTTGTACTATAGTTAGTGTTTAGTTATGCAGGCAATGAGAGTTTTTTATAATATAAAAAAATTTGTAAAAAAAATGATGTAAACAATTGATCAGTAGATAACGGAGGGGAGAGAGCCGTGTGTGGTTTTTGATGGTTTTTGTTAGTGCTTTACTGCACTTTAAGGGTCAATAAAAACACACAAATCTTTTAATAACCTTTCCAACTTTACTATATATTCGCATATCAAGAACTTATATTTTGCGATATTTCACAACAACACAATCAGTTTAAAATAGCACAAAATGAAGACCTAACATGATTTAAACAATAGATCAATAGATCATCCCCGGATGAGTGGGAAGGGTAGGGTTGGGTGGCTGCGTGTTCTGCTTTAACTGCTTTAGGGCTAATTGAAACAATTTTGAATAAACAATGTCAATTAAATAAAAAAGTATTTTAAAAGAATAATAAATGTTAGAGTATAAAAAGCAACTATAATTAAATATTAAAAAGTGAACACTCCTCTTCGGTCCCGGTTGTGGTATCATGTTGTTGCGGGTGCGGTTGCGGATACGAATGAAGTTCTGCACGGTGTGGTGTGGATGCGCCTGTGAATGCAGGGTTTTTAACGTTCAAAGATATTTAATCATCCATAAATCATTAATCATCATAA
>JABUQX010058255.1:12500-42595 GCA_015478945.1 Trachelipus rathkii | reverse complement strand
AAAACATCGTACATACGCCAAAATTATTGAAATATTGATAATATTTAAGCGTATAATAATATATAAATATATATAATTAAATATATTATAATATATATATACATAATAATATATTAATATATATTAATATATATAATATATATAATTAATATATTTTCATTATAAATCCTTTATCAATTTAACATTTTTTAATATATTTTATATTATAATATAGATATATATATATATCTATATATATAAATTATAATATATTATATATATTGATAATATATAATAAATATATTTATATAAATATATATATATATATATTTAAACGTTAAACTGTTATAAAAGAATGTACTTATCGTTATAGATCATTTCAGCAAATTTCTTTATGCCACTCCACTAAAGAAACTCACAAAAATTATAATTAAATTTTAAAATTAGCTTACAATTTTCATCTCAAAATGAAATTTTATTTTTCTTGTTTTAATTTTATAGATAATTAGAATGCAATAATTAACTTTATATGTAAATTTATGTTCTATGTCAACTAACCATCCACATGAAACATAGCTCAGGTCGGGATAAACAGTCAATATTAGAGCTAGGCCTAGTCAACCGGAAAAAATATCACACTTTTCGTATATAATAGCTCATTTAAAAAAACAATTTCTAATAACTTTAATATTTAATTAATTAAATAATTATTTAATTATAATTTTATTTCAATAATTAATTAACCTATTGTGTAACATAAACAACTTATGCGGTATAAATAATTTTTGAAATATAAAAAAATTTGTCCTACTCTATAAATTTTTAGCATAACAAACTAATAAATAGATTTCTATGGTTGCAAAACCTATTTTTTTTCGCCAGTATTTAGAATACTTTACATTACATAATATATAATATAATTATAGGTCGTTTTTATGGTAATTACGAAGAATAACGTCATTAATTAATTATAGTGACGCCAGAGATAGAGGAAACCGACCATCTGATTGAATTTCACCCTCTACGAGGATACGTCTAAGAGTAAATTACAGAAAAACGTTCACTATCAGAGTAATTTATGAAGGAATTAAAAAAAAACGAAAAGAAGTATCAACAGGATAGTTCATGAAGAAATAAATGTAGGAAAATAAATTAGAAACAATGAGCATAATTATAACAATTAAGTCTCGCATAACTGGTATAAATTAACACTCTGATAGGGACATCAAGAATACGTAATTTATTTACTTCTCGAGGTAAGATATGTGATTAGCAAACATAAATTTGGTTCGTTCCTCACACACCTATATAAGCTACAGTAATACTCTTCAGCTAAGATGTAATGATAGTGATACTTATATCATATAAACCTTAACCAACCAACTAACTAAAACCTTTAACCTAAATATTTAACGACTTACCATACTTTCTAATTAAAGATATCCTTATAATAATTAAGTGATGAATAGTGAAAAATATTTTATAGTATTCAAACCAATATCTTAATTAATTATAACCTACTATAATCTTCAACGAGCTATCGAATTCATGTAAAACGGCTTTATTTATGAGGCAATTTAATTATTTTGCTACGAATTACTTTAAAAAATTAACTAGTTAAAAAAAATATTAAAGGTACCCTCCTTCGGTTCGCTCTTCGTAGGTGACACACGTAAATAAGGATTAATCTCTCGTATTTCATATGCAACGGAAATTGAAGAATAAATAAATTTTTTGTTCCTTAAACGAGTTTTTTTTCCCGAGAGAAACCAAAAAAAAAAAAATTATTACGGAATCTAAGTCTGTAAACGAATTGCTTATAGACTCTCGTACTTTTCGAGATGGTGGCAAATTAAAATTTTTTTTGTTCTTAAGCGAGTTTTTTTCTTTGAGTGTACCAAAAAAAAAAAATTATAACGGAATCTAAGTCTGTAAAGAATTGCTAATAATAAGTTATTAACATCTTGGAAATCTTTTTATGATATCTGCATTCATAAAATGTTTTTTAATCATTAAGAATTTATCATGATCTAATACTTATTTATTTTATATTTAATTTTTTTTTACAGTTTAGTCTCCCTTAAATTCTATTTTCTACGATAAATAATTTTTAGAAGTAACTAAACTTAAAAAAAATATAAAAAATATTGCAGACGCCCATTACCTCGGAAACTCCTCGTCCCCAAGATAAATGGACTGTAGCGTTTTAGAATCATTTTTTTAATTGCGCTTGAACGTCGTTGAGCGCATAATGTTCGCGATAGTGACGTTTCATCGGAACGCGTTTTATAACTCAAAAGGTCTAAATTCAAAATCGCTCTCCAAAAAGTCAACCTCGGAAAAAAATTGAAATTTTTATTTTCAATTCTTAACCTGTACTCGACTTTATAAACGGTACAGAATAAACGTCACTATAATAATATCGTTAAGCGTATTATTAATTATGAATATAGTGACGTTTATTCTGTACCGTTTATAAGTCGAAGGTATAAGTTAAAATTTGAAAAAAAAATTTTCAATTTTTCCCGAGGTCGACTTTTTGGAGAGAGATTTTGATTTAGTCCTTTTGAGTTATAAACGGTTTCGATGAAACGTCCTATTGGAACTATTAATACGCTTAACGACGTTCTAAGAGTAAAGAGAATGAATTCTAACGCGTAGTAGTCATTGTATTTTTGGATTTTTACTACAGTCAACTATATGACTGAGGACGTTTCCCAGGTACAATGGGCGTCGTGCAATATTTTTTTTATTATTTTTGTTTAATTTAGTTACCTCTAAAAATTATTAATCGTAGAAAACGGAATTTAAGGGAGACTAAGCTATAAAAAATTAATATAAATAAATATAGTATAGATCAGTGGTTCTCAAACTGTGTGACGCGTCACATTTGGGTGGCACAGCTTCCCCACAAGGGTGACGCGAAAGTTTTGAACATTTTCATAATTGTATTTAAGTTTTCATTTAAAAATTTTAATCAATTTTGAATTTTCCAACTTTGTTAAGAAAATTTGTATGTTTATGTTTATCCTTTATATTTATATATTTTACGGCGACAAATTTTCCTGGGAATGCTTTGGCAATGCTGGTGATCATGGAAAGCTTGCGTTCTGGCGGAGCGTAGCGACGTTGCTTGTAATTTTGAAGACTTTCTTTTTAGAATCTAACATGGGGTGTGACTTCGGCAAACTTAAATAAGTCAAGGGTGCGCGAGATCGAAAAAAGTTTGAGAACCACGTGGTATAGAATCATGATTAAATAAATTAGGGAATGCAGAAAAATTAAAGAACGAAGACAAAAAATAAATATCCAATATGTGAATAACTTATTATTAGCAATTCTTTTACAGGCTTAGATTCGGTAATCTTTTTTTTTTTTGGTTTCTCTCGGGAAAAAAATCGTTAAGGAACAAAAAATTTAATTTTTGCACCATCTCCCGAAAAGTAGAGAGTAATGTTATTTCGTGCCCCGAGTGAACCGTTGGAGGGTACCTTTAATATTTTTTTACGTTAATTTTTAAAGTGTAGGAAAAAATCGTTCAAAGCCTATAGGAGAGGGGGGTCGTGCGTAGTTTTTATAATTAATTTTTGTTTAGTTACCTCTAAAAATTATTTTTCATAGAAAACTGAATATAAAGGAGACTAAATTTAAAAAAATATTAATATATATATAAAGTACACTTGGCTGCGAAAAAAAAACTCGCTAAAGGAACGAAAAATTTATTTTGCAACATCTCAACGTAAAAAAGTTACGTTATTTTGTGCACCGATCAAAGCGTAGTGGGGACCTTTTAAGATTTCTTTACGTCGATATTATATTAAGAATTGATATTCAGGTATTCATCATATCAATTTATTGTTTATTTTTTCTATGTTCTTAATTTTTCCTAATTTTTTCATCATAACTTTATCCGTGAACTTTTCGTTTTTTTCCCTCAAAATACGATAGTGACGTTTCGTAATTACCGAGACGATCCTCGGAAGGGATCAATCGAGGCCGGGTTTCCTCTACGGCGTCACTACTTTACGGCGTCACTAGATTACCATAAAAACAACCTCGAACGATCAAACGGCAATATTTTCAGGGATGAACTATCGTTGGGCGTATTAATTATGATTATAGTGACGTTTATTCTGTACCGTTTATAAGTCGAGGTATAAAAAGTTAAAATTTGAAAAAAAAAATTTCAATTTTTCCCGAGGTCGACTTTTTGGAGAGCGATTTTGATTTAGACCTTTTGAGTTATAAACGGTTCCGATGAAATGTCACTATTGGAACTATTATTACGCTTAACGACGTTCTAAGCGTAAAAAATGGATTCTAAACGCGTAGAGTGATTTATTTTGGGCTTTTACGAAACGTCACTATATGACGAGGACGTTTCCGAGGGTAAATGAGCGTCGTGCAATATTTTTTATTATATTTTTTAATTTAGTTACCTCTAAAATTTATTTATTGAAGAAAATGGAATTTAAGGGAGACTAAGCTATAAAGAAAATTAATATAAATAAATATAGTATGTTTTAAGCGTAAGCGTAAAAAATGGATTCTAAACGCGTAGAGTCATTTATTTTGGGCTTTTACGAAACGTCACTATATGACGAACGACGTTTCCGAGTTTAAATGGGCCGTCGTGCAATATCTTTATTTTTGTTTTAATTTGAGTTGCCTCTAAAAATTTATTTATCGTAGAAAATGGAATTTTAAGGGAGACTAAATGATGCAAAAAAATATATAAAGCCTCGCTCCGTTAGGAGCGAGGCTTGTGATAAATAATTAAGACTTTAAGAAAAATTAAGAACGAAGGAAGAAAAAAAATAAATATCCAATATGTGAATAACTGATTATTATCAATTCTTTAAAGACTTAGATTCCGTTATTATTTTTTTTTGTTTCTCTCGGGAAAAAAACTCGCTTAAGGAACAAAAAAGTAGAGAGTGACGTTATTTCACGTCCTCGTCATATAGTGACGTTTCGTAAAGGCCCAAAATAAATGACTCTAACGCGTTTAGAATCAATTTTTTACTCTTAGAACGTCGTTAAGCGTAATATATAACCGTTCCAATAGTGACGTTTCGTCGGAACCGTTTATAACTCAAAAGGTCTAATTCAAAATCGCTCTCCAAAAAGTCGACCTCGGGAAAAATAGAATTTTTTTTTCAAAATTTGTAACTTATACTTCGACTTAATATAAACGGTACAGAATCAACGTCACTATAAACATAATTAATACCGCCTTACGATAGTTCATGCCTGAAAAAGTATTGCCGTTTGAATCGTTCGAGGTCTGTTTTTTTATGGTAATCGTGAAACGTCATTATATTATAGTGACGCCGGTAGAGGAAACCCGGCCTCGATTGATCCCCTCCGAGGAACGTCTCGGTATTTACGAACGTCACTATTGTAGTTTTTGAAAAAAATGAAAAGTTCACGGTAAAGTTATGATGAAAATTAGGAAAAATTAAGAACGATAGAAAAAAATAAACAAATAAATGATATGTGAATACCTGAATAATCAATTGTTATAATATAAATATCACGTAAAGAAATCTAAAGGTCCCACTTACGCTTCAATCGTTGGGGCAAGCAAAAACGTAATTTTTACTTCTCGGGAGATGTTGGCAAAATAAATTTTTCGTCCTTCAAGCGAGTTTTTTTTTCGAGGGCAAGTGTTACTTTATATATATTATTATTTTTTTTTAATTTAGTCCCTCCCTTAAATTCAGTTTTCTATGAAAATAATTTTTAGAGGTAACTAAACAAAAATTTAATTAATAAAAAACTACCCCGACCCCCATTTCCTATAGGCTTTGAGCGGTTTTTTGCTACACTTTAAAAATTAACGTAAAAAAATATAAAGCACCCTCCTACAGTTCATCGGGGCACGAAAATTACGTTACTTTCACTACTTTCATAGAGAATGGTGCAATAATTTTTTGTTTCCTTAAAGAGTTTTTTTCCCGAGAGAAACAAAAAAAAAAATTACGGAATCTAAGCCTTTAAAAGAATTGCTTAATAATAAGTTTATTCAAAAATATTGGATATTTTATTTTTTCATCGTTCTTAATTTTTCTTAAATTCTTAATTATTTATCAATGATCTATACTATATTTATTTAATTAATTTTTTTTTATAGTTTAGTCTCCCTTTAATTCCATTTTCTACGATAAATAATTTTTAGAGGTTACTAAATTAAAAAAAAATAATAATAAAATATTGCAGCGACGATTTTACCTCGGAAACGTCACTCGTCATTACAGTGACGTTTCGTAAAAGCCCAAAATAAATGACCCTACGCGTTTAGAATCCATTTTTTACGCTTAGAACGTCGGTTTAAGCGTAATAATATGTTCCAAAATAGTGACGTGTTCGTCGGAACGTTTATAACTCAAAAAGGTCTAAATCAATTCGGCTCTCCAAAAAGTCGACTCGGGAAAAATTGACAATTTTTTTTTTTCTAAATTTTATATTATACCTTCGACTTATAAACGGTACAGAATAAACGTCACTATAGCATCATAATTAAATCACGCCCTAAGATAGTTCATCCCTGAACTGATTGCCGTTTTGATCGTTCGGAGGTCGTTTTTAATGGTTAATCGAGAATACGCGTCCATTATCTATAGTGAACGACGGCGTAGAGGAAACCCGGCTCGATTGATCCCCTCCGAGGAACGTCTCGGTATTTACGAAACGTCACTATCGTAATTTGAGGAAAAAAACGAAAAGTTCACGGATAAAGTTATGACATGAAAAATTAGGAAAATAAGAATAGAAAAAATAAACAATAATGATATGTGAATACCTGAATATCAATTCTTAATATAAATATCGACGTAAATTTAACGGTCCCCACTCACGCTTCGATCGTGGCACAAAAATAACGTAACTTTTACTTCTCGGGAGATGTTGACAAAATAAATTTTTCGTTCCTTAAGCGAGTTTTTTTTTTTCAAGGGAAGGAGGGCAAGTGTACTTTATATATATTTTTTTTTTTAATTTAGTCTCCCTTAAATTCAGTTTTCTTTTCTATGAAAAATAATTTTTAGGTAACTAAAACAAAAGTTAAATTATAAAAACTTAGCACGACCCCATTTCCTATAGGCTTTGAGTGATTTTTTGCTACACTTTAAAAATAATTAACGTAAAAAAAAATATTAAAGGTACCCTCCTACGGTTCACTCGGGGCACGAAATAACGTTACTCTCTACTTTTCGGGAGATGGTGCAAAATAAATTTTTTGTTCCTTAAGCGAGTTTTTTTCCCGAGAGAAACCAAAAAAAAAATAATAATTACGGAATCTAAGCCTGTAAAGAATTGCTATAATAAGTTATTTCACATATTGGATATTTATTTTTTCTCGTTCCTTAATTTTTCTTAAATTCTTAATTATTTATCATGATCTGTACTATATTTATTTATATTAATTTTTTTCTATAGTTTAGTCTCCCTTAAATTTCGTTTTCTACCATAAATAATTTTTATAGGTAACTAAATTAAAAAAAACAAGCAGCGTCGCTTCGCTCCTCCCTAACGCAAGCGTTAGGGCTTGCCCTCGAGCGCGTGCTTCGCACGCGCAACTTCGCCCTCTGACAAATTGATAGGAGGATTGAATTGAAAGGAGAATCGATCCAGAGGAAAATCAAACCGAAAGGAGAATTCGATCCGAATGGAGAATCAAAGTGAAGGGAGAATTAATCTGAGAGGAGAATTGAACAGAGAGAAAAATGGAACCGAAGGGGGAATCAATCTGAGAGGAGAATCCTGAAGTGCTATTTGGAAGAGTTTTTGAGCTATTTTTCAAATCTTGGACGGAAAGTGACATGTTTCAAATTGATAGTATAAAAATTTAAACATATAAGATAAGATAACTCTAAAAAGGTTTTATAATATTTATGTATAAAGATTTATTTGTGTAATCGATTTTGGAAAAATTATAACTACTAATCTTATTCTTAAAAAATTTATTAAAAAACATTTCTACATACAATATGTGCAACAAAAAAAATGACAAAATGATATTAAACATCGATATATTACTTATTCTTAATTTTCTTTAAAATGTTGCTTTGGTTATCATCTTCAAGGTTTAGTTTATTCTTCCGCCCACGTGTACTTTTTGTTGTTATTACCTTCTCAACGACTTTCTTAACTTTCTCCTCGATGATATCATCGATATTGTCAAATTTCTGATCCAGTTTTTTCAATATATCTTGCACACCTTCTTTAAGATTATTCGCGAGATTCTCTTCGACCTCATATATCATAGTACCAACATCCATATTTTGGGCTTCAATTTCGATGCTGGGATCAAATTGAGCGTCGATTCTCTCTTGGGTGGCGTAGTCTTCTGAGATGTATTTGAATGGAGCTTCGCGGTCATATATATCTTCTTCTTGCCCCCCATCCCCCACGGAAATGGAGATATAATTTTTCCATTTACTATTATCTATATTTTCAAAACATTTATCTAAATTCATTTCCTCCTTATCTTTATTTTCTTCGGTGATTATTATTTTATCTTTTAGATTTTCATATTCGTCTTCCAAGGTTAATTCATCCGCAAATATTTCAGGATATACGACATTTGGTGTAAAGTGGACAACCTCTGGTGATTGTTCATCAATTTGAAAAGATTGAGGTAAAATATGTAAGTTCCTATAATCAGTTACTCGAGAACACGCGACATACAATTGACCATGAGCGAAACAACTTATATCGTCTAAAAGCAAACCGCAGTAGTCAAATGTCTGACCCTGACTCTTATTTATCGTCATAGCGAAACATAATTTTAGAGGAAACTGAGTCCTAAAAAATTTTACCGGAGTATCTTGCGTCTGCAAACGAATTCTGGGAATGACTACCTGCTCACCTTCGTATACTCCATATAAAATCTTCCCGACGACACAATCATTTTTAAGATTTTCGATTAATAGTCGAGTTCCGTTGCATAATTTTGGGGGGGATAGATTTCTCATCACCATAGCTACACACCCAACCTTTAATTTCAACTCGTGTAGTGGTAGGGAATGAGGAGATAAATGATTCAAAAACGAAACTGGATAATCAGCAATGGTTTCGGCTTCACCTAATGAATCATGACTTAAATACGTTTTTGAGACCCCTCTAACTCTTTCAGAAATTTCTACATTTAATTCATTCACTGCGTCGTTGAGTGGAGCAATAATGCACCTCCTTGCGAAATATCGAAAATTTGTGGAGTTGTCTTTCATATCACCGTATATAGCTTCAACTAACGATTCCCTCGTTTCATGTATAGTTCCAAAATTCTCAGAAATTTCAAAAATTGGGGATTCAGATTTTCCCATTTTTAATAAAGTTTCGGCGAATAATTTATTCATTTTGTTGTCTTTCTCTGAATCCCCGGGTTTCGTTCGTAATCTAACGTTTTCTGTTAGTTTATATTTTTGCAGATATCTCCAATATCCAGTATTCTTTATGCAGGCCGCTATTTCCTGTGGTTTTCCTCCAAATCTAACAACAGGCAAGATTTGACGAAAATCTCCAGCGCAAACGAATTTCAAACCACCCATGAAGTATTCGTTATCCATAATATCCTGTAATGTTAAATTGACAGCATTTAGTACATTTTTGTTGGCCATAACAACTTCATCCCAAACGATGATTTTAGTGTATTTTAGCAGGCGAGCCATTTCAGAACTTCTCTTTATACCACACACTTTGGATTCATGATTCTCCATTAAAGGAATCTTAAACATATTATGAGCAGTTCTTCCACCCTGAAGTATGGTCGCGGCGATTCCGGAGGAGGCTACAGCTAAAGCTATTTTTCCTTGAGACCTATAGGTTTTCAAAATTAAATTCAGGAGAAAAGATTTTCCGGTACCGCCGGGAGCGTCGATGAAATATCCGTTATATTGTTGATCCGAAGGACCGTTAATCACCGCTTCGTAAATTATTCTTTGTTTCTCGTTTAATTGGACGACTAAAGTTTCTACTTCTTCCTTCAATTTAGCAGTATTAAAATTTTTCTCCCTTCTTATTACGTTATACGACCTTTCACCGTTCCTCGATAAAGGTAAACCGTATTTAGATATAAGAGCACCACCACAATTATATACGAATTCTTGAATTTCATCCAGGGCGTCTAGAAATATTTCGTCTGTGTAGTTCTCTTGCTTAGCTTTATATTTGAAATCGCTCGCGAAATATTCTTTAAAATCTTCCCATATTTCTCGCTGGTCGGAGCACTGGCAATAAACTAACATGGTAGCGTACGTTTCACGTAGCTCTCGACGATTGGTCAGTACGCTCACTATTTCCATTAGAGTTTTCTCCCAAAATCGTTTATCTTGAATCAAACCTCGAGCGCATACGGATTCTCTATACGTATCATAAAATTTCGTAGCATCCTCGGGGTCGACTCGTAAATCTTGAAAACAGGTAGGACCTTTTACGTGATTCAATAACATGCGTAGGTAAAACAATTCGGGATTTTTTTGAGAAATATTGTACATTCTTCCAAGTGAAAAACTGGTATTTTTTCTTGGTTGCCACGCACCTTTTCCTTTCTGCCAGGTATAATGAACTGGGACGTCCGTATACAATAACTCTTTCGCTTTTTCGTCACGTGCGCAGAGTTCAAAAAAACCCATAAGAGTCGTACGCTTTTTGACGGATTTCTCATCAACAGTTTCTTTATCGTCATATTCCGAATAGTAAATATCGTGTTCTTTCTCTAAATGAATGTCTAACGTCATGACGCTCGGTTTGTGCATATGAAGACGGAAATTATATAGCTTCCACGTAGCTTCATTAGCGTTGATATATCTCGAATCCTGATATCTCTTAATTTCATTGTCCTTATTTTTTTGTTCGAGCGAGTAGAGGATTCGATCGGAACCTTTATTAATATATTTCGTTACGTACGAAATGCAACGGATGGAATTACAACACTCAACGTTAATATGAGATCGATATTTCAGAAGTAGATACGGATTATAGGGAACGACCCACGAATTATCGATGGTTATCTGCTTTTTTTTGTTTTTTTTCTTAGCGTTTTGCCCTGCGTTCATATTAATCATTTTCTTGAAAAACCTACCACCATCGTCAATATTCCGTCTCATGTAATTCGGGTAGCCGTTTACTTTACTATCGGTTTCCAATTGAAACTTTTTGGGGAAGTTCTTGGAGCACTTTTTAAATTTATCCAAACAGGGGCTACGATCGTTGTAGCCCACGCATGGGTTATGTATCATTTTAGCGGTAACTAAATCAAAAAGTTCTTTCTCGGTCGTCTCATCGGGGATTTCAGCACATATGAAATAATCGATTTCATCCCCCTTAAGAGTTCTTGCCAACCATAGAAGGACGTGAGCGTGAGGCAATCCTCGTTTTTGCCATTCGACGGTGTAAATGTAAGCTTTTACATTGCCAAATATGCTTTCCACAGTTAAATCCTTTATTAAATTGTTCAACTTCATCTTAAAAAATCTAGAAACCAAATCAGGTCTATTCATCGGGTGCCACGTTTTACCGTATTGTTTCTTAAAGGGTTTGAATTCTTCCCAGTCGGTTCCCATTGTAAAAGTAATAAACAAATCGGGACTACCGTATTTACCTATGAAAGCGATTGCATCCTGCTGCTTCTGTTTCATATATCGAGGACCACCGATAAACGAAGGAGGTAGAATCACTTTCTGGCCATAATCTGAAGAGGTTTCCGTATCTCTTAGGATGTCGAACCTTTCTTTTCGAATCTTCTTCTGATTATGAAAAATGTAATTTAATAAATTATTCTCATTTTTAAATTGACAATCGATAACGTACATTTGAAATAATTTTTGGCCTTGGACGATATAGTTGAATTCGCCCTCTCTCTCACAAAAGGTGTAAGGATAAAACATACATAGCGTAATACACTTTCGTTTTTTGTCAAATGACTCCTCTTCAGCTTCTACAACTTCATCCTCAGGAGAAATATTTTTAATTTTTACTATCTTATGTTTCTTATATCTGTCATAACCAAAACCGATATCGCCGTTAGGTATTAGGAGTGGATATTGAAACGAATCGTAAAATTCGCTATTAGAACTAATCATAACGGTGGCATATTGACTTTCTGGTTTAGGGGAGGATATGACGATAGCCCTAGTTTTTCGCTCTGTGGGATCTGAAGACAGGTCGACGATCCCCCCGACTTGAGAATTCGTCTGAACGGGTAAACTATATGTTCCTTTATGCTGTTGTAGTTTGTGTTTATCCGGATCGCCGTATCTCAGAGTTATCTTCACCTCAGGAATGGTCCCTCTTAGCTTTACTTGAGAATTAACTAATTCAGCAGCAGATTTAAATTCATTCAATAAGGGACGCAATATGTTGTTCTTCCGAACCAAATAATTTTGGATTAATTCGACAATTTCACGGTTTTGTTCCCGGACACCTATTTGGTTCTGCAGATAATCAAATGTCCGAAAATCTTTTTCATCTGAATTTTTAAGTTCTTCCTTAGCTTTTCGCAAACGTCCCATTAATTCCTTAGTTCGTATATCTATTTGCTGCGCTTCATCAAAGTAAAAGTAACAATCCAAATATTTATGAAGAGGTTTATTTACATCATATTTACTATTACTTTCGAAATTTGCAACGTAGGGACTTTTTCCGTTTTTTTTTTTATAGTCTTCCAATGTCTTATCAGACAACATAAACTGAGGTTTTAATTTTCCTAGGTGGTGGTACACCTGCCCTCTAATTCGAAAAGTAAACTGGGAATATTTACCCTCCGATTGTTGAGATGTTACGAAAGACGAAAATGTAAACACTTCGTTAAAACTATATATGTTGTTTAAGAAATACTTTGAAAGCTCGGTTTTATTCTTATATAGTTCTAGAAACGCATCGTCTTCGATTTCACTCATGGGGCTAAGACGTACCTGACCGTTAGAACAGCAAAGGCTCTCAGCTTCTCCTTTGTATTTTTTGGCTTTACATACGGGGCAAATAATGTCTCCGTACGTTCCTAAATTGTCCGGTACAATTTCATCGGCATCCCGTATACTGGCTTCACAAATAATTTTCTCGGGGGTAAGTGCAGTTTTGCTACTTTTTAACTCGCGAAATTTATGAGGGTCGCTTTTGATTTCTTTTATCTTTCGTTTTTGTTCTTTAGTATCGATGTTTTGCCGCTCTCGATATTGGCGCTGTCTTAACTTACGATGTTCTTTGTCTTTCCATATTCTATCCAGTAACATAGAATCGTGTTTTTTCTGACCGCATATTTCAATATTAGTTTTTTCTTCCTGTTTACGTTCATCAATCTCTTCACATGCCGTGGAATCAAAGAGGTAAGAGCAACCTATTTCTTCACTCGGTTCTTCATGGTATTCAGAATCACCCGAATCAGAGTTTTCAGATTCTGCACCTTCCGATTTTCTTAAATTTTCAAGTAACCGTAACAACTCCGGCGAATAAGAAAAAGACAAATCGTACTTGATCTCAGGCTTATCGTATTTTTTCCAAGCTTGATATTTTCTGCTCACAAATGGAACGGAGGGAAATGTCGATGGTGGCTTCAACGAAGTTGATGGTTGATTTAGAAAATTATCATCTTGCGGCGTATTCGATAATGTTATTAGAGCTAGTGGCTTTGTCGATGACGGCGCTTTTGACGAAGAACACTCATGCTTCTTTGGTGGCATTATAACATCAGTATCTTCCTCTTCCGAAGAAGATACGTCATATTCCTTTCGATTTTGCTTAGCTATTTCTTCATTTAGTTCTTCGTGGTATTCTGAATCACCCGATTCAGAGTCTTCAGATTCTACACCTTCCGCTTTTCTTATTTTTTCAGCCAACTGTAATAACTCCGGCGAATTAAAAAAAGACACATTCATCCTGTTCTCATGCTTATCATATTTTTTCCAAGTTTTATATTTACTGTGCACAGAAGGAACGGAAGAAAATTTTGGTGGGGACATCGACGATGTTGATGGTTTATTTAGAGAATTTTTATTTTGCGGTGTATTCGATGATGGTATTAGAGTCAGTGCCTTTGGAGACGATGGTGGTGGTGGTGGTATCGACTGACGGTTCTTTGACGACGGTATAATATCAGTTTCTTCACCTTCTGAGATAGATACGTCATCAACTTTTCGGTTTTGTTTAGCTCTAACATTTCTTAATATTGCGCTTTTTTTTCTCTTCAGTTTTAAGGACGTTTCTTTTGTCCGGGTTAAACGTTCTTTCCTATTTTTAACAAATTCTTCATGAAAGGTCTTTCTCATATTGTATTTCTTTGTCCGGTTTAACGGGATATCTAAAGTGGCGGGATCAATACCTTCATTTTTGCAATTCTTAGTTATGTATTCTTCATAACACGCCCAATAATAATTTCGAAGTTTTCGTATATTATCTTCATTCGTAACAATAAAGTGCTTTTTAAGGTCTTCAATTTTATTTTTTGAGTTTTTATTTTCTAATGGTGTTGATTCTAAAAATTCTTCAAACAATATATTGAATGGATAATCAAATTTAGTATAGGGAACTTCCATTATTCTCAAAGGATAATCGTTTTTTTTATTAACTTTTAACAGGAATTTTAAATTCATTTCAGAAATAGAATAAATACCTCGACACTTCTGATTTTCCAATTGATTTCTTTGATGCCATAATTCATTTTATAGAAGGAAAAATATTAAAAATTTATAAAATTTACCATTTATACACACGCGAACAGTATCCATCAAAACTCAATTCGAACTGGATTCTATTATTTTTCAACTCAACTCTCTTTGAACATCTTCCCATAATTTATCTATTAGAAATTTTTTATGAACGTGGAAGAATAAAATGAGAGAAAAAAAAATGAAAAAGTATATAAAAATTATTATTATAGGTATTCAAATATTTATAAATATTTAAAGGTTGAAATGTTATTCCAGTGTTGTTATTTGAGGCCACAGAATGAAAAAGGAAGTTCGTAAAAAATCTGAAAAAAATGGAAACTTTAAATATTCAATAGATATTATAGATAAATTAAAAAAAAAATTGCACGACTTTAGAATCCTTTTTTATTTCTACCTATGGACACGGTTCGTTAAGCGTAATAAAATAGTTCCAATTAAGTGACTATTCGTCGGAAAACCGTTAATAACTCAAAAAAGAATATAAATCAAAATCCTTCTCTACCAAAAAAGTCGACCTTCAGGGAAAAATTGAATTTTTTTTTTGTAACAAAATTTATTAGCATTATATAACTTCCGACTTAATAAACGGATACAGAATAAAACTCAAACTACAATTAATAATATAATACGGTCTTAACGATAGTTCATCCCTGAAAAAAATATTGCCGAATTTGATAACGATTACGAGGGCGTTTTAATAATTAGGGTAATAACACGAGAAAACGTCATAAAATATATTATAGTGACGGCCAGTAGAAAGGAAACCCGGCTCGATTGATCCCCTCGAGGATCGTCTCGGATTAATTCACGCAAAAAGTCACTTATTGCGTATTTTGAGGAAAAAAAAAACGAAACTTTTAAAGAATAAAGAAGATAGAAAAATAAGCAATGTAGAGCAACATTCAACATTAGAAGAAAATAAAAGAATCAATTTATTTGAATTAACTACTGTTCAATTTACTTAAATATAAATATTACAACTTGCAGAGTTTCTTTAATAAGTGCCCCTCTTAAAGCATTCGATAACGTGAGCCACAAATAACAGAAATAACTATTTACTTCTACGGGAGATGGTTGCAAAAATAAAATTTTTAAAAAAAAAACAAAAACGTTCCTTAAGCGAAGTTTTTTTTTCGAGAAGACAAGTGATATTATTACTAATTATATTATTATTTTTTTAATTTAGTATCCCTTAAAATCCTCGATTATTTCATAATGAAAAATAATTTTTTAGAAGTTAACTAAAAAAAAAAAATAATAATTAAATAAAAAAACTACGCAAAAAACACAACCACCCATTATCATATTAAGGCTCTTGAGCGATTTTTTGCCCTGACACTTTAAAAAATAATAAAAACGTTAAAAAAAAAAAAATATTAAAAACCGAGAATAACCCTCCTTCGGGTAACTCAACTCACGCCGGGCCACGACCAATGATACACCTTGCACATAATGGATGATCGTTAACTCTGCAAACAAACAAAATTTTTGTTCCAAATTAAGCGAGTAAATTTTTTTTCCCCAGAGAAACCAAAAAAAAAAAAAATATATCTCATGGAATCGTAAAAGTCGGTAACAGGAGGTAAATAAATAAGTTAATCACATATTGGATATTTTATTTTTTCATAATCTCTTACTTTTTTCTGTTAAAATTCTTCAATATATTCTGTAATTGACAAAAAAATAAAAATACTATATTAATTAATATAAATTTTATCTTTTATAGTTTAAAGTCTCCCTTAAAAATCCATTCTCTACTACCAAATAAAGAATTTTTAGCAGTAACTACCATTAACCCTGTAATAGGACTATCCCTATGGAGATAAATATTTTTCGGGAAAACCCCCAAACCCCCAAGCAGAAAATCGCTTTTTCTAATATCGATCATGCTAGTCAAATAACTACCTGAACGTTGACAGTTTGATACTACGCCCCAATCATATATCATCAGTGCCAGGCCGATGAAGCTAACTTAGCACGAAGAGACGCGAGTCGGGTGTCGCTCATGTACTCCAATAATAATATTAGTTTAACGCACCCCAACTTCCGACTGGGAAATCCAGTAGCGGACCCATGTTACCTTTCTATGTGAACTTACATTTTTACTGATATATTTACAATTATGTGTATAACGTTTTAGCGTGGCCACATAGCATCATAATTAGAATGCATTATTGCAAAGTAAATGCATAACTATAAATATCTATATACATATTAAAAACATAAAGATAATCATAATAACATCTAAATATTATAAAACTAAAAACCTAAATAAAAATCATAAAAATAATATATTATATATATATTAAAATAATAAAATTAAATAAAAATTAAATATATAATAATTATAATAAAAAAAATAAATATATAAACATTAATAATATATATATTGGGTCGTAACAGGAAACGCAGAGATTGCCTTTCTGGATCTATATATATTTTGTTAGTTGCAATCATATCAGCAATATATTGAAGAAAAGCAAAAATAGTAGCAGTCAGAAAGAACCAATTTCTGTGCGCCAAAACTAATAGAATAATATTAGCGCCCAAAAAAGAAAAGTTTATTGGATTTAAAATAAAAATCTTCATAACTAATTTTAATAACATGTTTAAATACTAAATCTTATAAAATATATAAAAAATAAATTATATTATATAATATATATACTCATATATATATATATAGTATATTATATATATATATAAGGACAGCTTAGAGTAAAATACGTAAGATTAACGAGAGAAAGTTCTTGGTACTTCTTCTCCAATTCAAATAATGGTTCTTATACCGCCACACTGTGCTATGTAGTACTGGTCTCATATATTGGGAAGTGGTTCACCGTTCATTCAACTATTGGATAGGATTGAGAATCTAAAGCTAAGAGACTAATAAAATGTCCTTTTCTTCCAAAATTCCGTTGACCCTCCTTCTCTTTGATGCCGAAGGTTTATATTTTATCTTTATTTCAAAACCTTTACTTGATAGAGATTCTGGAAACGGACAAACGAAGTCAATGGCAGAAATTCTATAAAATTTCCTAAAGGCGTTAGATTTTGAGCATTTGAAGGCGTCCAATTAGGCGAGATTCCTGAGTGTTCAGGAAGCCTATTTATCTGAAGGTCGGTGAGGGCGTTTAAATACTGGAACGGAAGAACCAAGTCAAAAACATGCACGCATGACTGGGATTTTCTCTAAAAATCGTAAGATTTTTTATGCTTGATCCGTCAAGTTATAGGTTTCTAATATCGGGTGAAGACCAATTTTGACCCAATTTTTTTGAGTTTTAGATGGGTTAGGGAATAAAAGTCTTATACCACACTTATTCATTCTCAATAAAATTAGGGTGTTTCTAGTTGAATAAAGGTATCACATTTCCAAAACTTGACACCAAACGTCTGAACTGAATTAAGCGTATACCTATTCGTAGAAGAGTTAACATTCCCTTAGGGCTCCCATTTTAGGGGGCGTACTGGCCAATAACCAAATAATGAAAAAATGGCACGTAGAAAGAGAAAATTTCAAGTACATAGGAGAGTATGAGAGGAAGTATATAAGGGTCTTATTACTTCCCTAAAAATGGTTATGCGGAGCACTGTACTTTCATAATTTCGGAAACCTTGGTGGCTCCGTTAATTCTTACACCTTCTTTTGGGATAAGGTATGGGTCTAAATCTAAGAGACAAAATAAACTGTCCTTTACTTTCAAACTCCCTTGACCCTCTTTCTCTTTGACAAAAGATAACCATTGACACTCTATCTCTACTACCTTATAAAAAATGATAATAACAGTATAACGACAGAAACCAACAATAAGAACTTGAGAGTTGACCTCTCGCATTTCCTAAACCACTGCGTCACCTCATAGTACTAGGAGATGCTTTGCTGTCGCGTGAATTCTGTGTGATATATACTGGTAGAATTCACAGCTTTCTCTTTGATGGAATACATCTTTGCTTTTCCAGACCAGCAACTAAAACTGCTTCTGTGGAATTCCCTCGCATTTTTACCCCTATATATTATCCCTCTCTTTAAGGCCACTAACGTAGAATTAACAAGTCAAGGACTTGTCGTAGTAAACTAGAAAACGTGCTTTTCTGGCACCATGACATTCTGTAGTGCGCATACTGTGAACCAAGGCTCTCTCTGTGGTGCCTCTTTCTTCAGCCACAATCTGTTTAGAATAGAATCCAAAAGCCTCCTTTCCCCTCGTCGTAATAAATTTGCTTTGCTGTTCGCATAAATTATGTGTAGAGTACGAGTACTGTCGAAACTCATGGCTGCTCTTCTTTTGGGGTTACCACTTTCTTTCAGACCCACATCCTGTTTACTTGTAGAATTCCCCTGCATACTTCTTCCTCGTAGTACTAGAAGAGTCCTAATTGCTGTCGCAACAAAATTCTGTGTGAGTACGAGTAAACTCAAAGGACTCTCTGTGGTACCCCCCCTTCTTTACTTTCCAGACAAAAACTGCTGCTTTGAAATTCCGGAAATAGACTTTAAAACATAATCCCTTTCTTTAAGGCCACACCTAAGTCAGAATACAGCATAGACCTCGTAGTATTAGAGCGTGCTTTGCTCTCGCATTGAAATTCTGTGTGATACTTTGAATCAAGGCTCATCTTCTTTCGTGGTACCTCTTTTTTTCCAAGCACATCTAAAACTAACGTTATGTAATTCTGTTAACACGACCGGATTTCTTAGTTACAGTTGTTTTAACGGGCCCACGTCAGAAGGAATAATTGTGTTAGTATGGGTTAATTGTGGGGAAATATAACTTATTTTATTTCTCTGACCCACCCAGAACCATATTTTACTAATGATGGCGTCCGTAAGGACCCCACAATTACCCCTAAAATTAGGCGTCAGAAGAAAAAAAACCTCTCGCCCAAAACAACTGCTCCAATTGCCTTTTTTTCAGATTACGATGTGAATTGCTGGGCCTATCGTATTGTAGGCTGAAGGTATTTTGGAAAAGGATTAATCTAACAAATGCAAAAGAAATAAGTTGATAATTAGATATAGAAAAATAAATATTTTTTTTAATAAATGGGAACGGGGGGAAAAAATTTTCTTAATAAGGAGCATCCCGGTAAATTGCGACACACCCTTTTTTTTTTTGTTATCTGACAAAAAAAATTATTCTAATTCCAATTTTCAAAGCACAAAACAAACAAATTTACTCTAGATGGATGGAAAAATAAAATTAATAATTAATCGTTAACCTGCAAAATTTAACTTTTCTATGATTAACGAGCGGTTCTAAGTATGGGTGGGTCCGCAAAGACCAGCAATACCTTTGGTGAAATTGAAATGGCCACCTTTACCGTTTAGGGTTAAAAAAAAAAAAATTTAGAAAAATATTTGCAACGATGACCACATTTACACACGAAACAGTCCTCGTACATTATAAGTGACGTTTCGGTAAAAACCCAAAATAAATGACTCTACGCGTTTAGAAACCCATTTTTACGCTTAAGAACGTCGTTAAGCGTAATCATAGTTCCAATAGTGACGTTATTCATCGGAACCGTTTATAACTCAAAATGTCTAAATCAAAATCGTCTCCAAAAAAGTCGACCTCGGAAAAAAATTTGAAGTTTTTTTTGATGACTTTTGAACTTTAACCTTTGACCTTAAAACCTGAGCCCAGAACTAAACTTTATTGTACCTAATAATTCAATTACGTGTTTAACGATAGAGGTTCATCCTGAAAAATGATTGCCCGTTTTGATCGTTTCGAGGTCGTTTATTATCGGTAATCGAGGAACGTCAAATAAGTTATAAAATAAAAATTAGTGACGCAACGTAAAGAGGGAACCCGGCCTCGTTATCCCCTCCCGCAGGATCGTACATACAATAATGTTGATTACGAAAACGCCTTAACAAACTATAGCGTAAATTCCTTAAGCAAAAAGAAAAAAGAAAGAATTAATAAGGATAAAGGTATGAAGAAAATTAGGAAAAATAAGAACATAGAAAAATAAACAATTTAAAATGATAAGTGAATACCTGAATATTAATTCTTAATATAAATATCTACTTAAAGAAATCTTAAAGGTCCCCACTACGCTTTCAAGAAATCGGAGAAGCTCTACAATTTTCTAAATAAGTATTTGCAATGTTGAAAAATAATATTTTCGATTCCTTAGCGAGTTATTTTTTTCCGAGAGAGCAAAGAATGTGCTTATCTAATATAATATCTAGTTAATATTTAATTATGTTGTCTAACAACATTCAATTTAGTTTCAATGAAAAAATAACCCTTACGTTAGGGTTAAACTAACAGAAAAATTATTATAAAAAGAAAACGCACGACGCCATTTCCTATAGGCTTTGAGCGATCTTTTTTGCTACACTTTACAAATTAACGTAAAAAAAATCTTAAATTAGTACCCTCCTACGGTTCACTTCGAGGCACTAAATAACGTTACTCCTTTCTTTTCGGGACGGGGTTTTACTCTACGAAGTTCACTATGCAGATTAGTCGTTTCTCGATTACACATAAAAAAACGACCTCTACCACGAGTGTAAAAAATCGGGCATCGTGCAATTAATAACTTCTTATAATTTTTTTTAATTTAGTTATTTTTTTTTTTTATACCTCTAAAATTTATTTATCGTAGAAAATGGAATATCAGGGAGACTAAACTATAATAAAAAAAATAATTATACTAAAATAAAAATTATAGCTAAAATCCGCTTTAGACAAAAACCGTATATAAAAAAGCCATAATAAAATTTATAAGTGACGTTTATTTCGTACGTTTATAAGGTCAAAGGTCTAGCAAAATTTAAGAAAAAAAAAATTATCAATTTTGTTTTCAGAGGTCGACTTTTTGAAGAGCGATTTTGATATTTTGATATAGACCTTTTGAGTTATAAACGTTCCTATGAAACGTCACTATTGGAACTATAATTATTAGGCTTAAAGATTTTCTAAGCGTAAAAAATGGATTCTAAACGCGTAGAGTCATTTTTTTGGGGCTTTTACGAAACGTCACTATATGACGACGACGTTTCCGATGTAAATGGGCGTCATTGCAATTTTTTTTTTTTTTTTTTATTTAAATTCCCTGTAAACATATTTTTAATTGTACAAAATAAGAGCGAAGAAGAGATAAAAACTATATTAAAAAAAATAATTAATATGAATAATAATATAAGTATATAATTTTTAATGATAAATAAATTAATATACTTTAGAAAGAATTACAGAAACGAATATAAGAAAATTTATTTATATATTCCTTTTTGATAAACTGACTATTTTCAATAATCTTACATTATTAGATTCTTTTACTTTTTTATTTTCTTTAATGTTTCTCTCGAAAAAGAAAACTAGCTGAAAATAAGGAACAAAATAAATTCAGCTCAAAATTAAAGATTTCAATTTACTCGATATACTATTATTATAAATATTTTATTTTTTTAAAGTTAGTCTCCCTTAAATTTAAGTTTTCATTAGAAAATATAACATTTGAGGGAAGGAAAAATTAAAGTTTTATAAAACAAAAAATATTTTTAAAAAGCAGCATGCTGATTGTATCTAGAAGAATTACAATTTTTTGTAGACTTATTATTATTTGATTTTTTTTAAAATATTAGTCTGCCTAAAATCTTGTATCAAAGAGAATTAGTAATTTTAGAAAGCAATATTAAAACATAAAATATATTTTAAAAAAATACAATAAAATAATACCTTAAAAATGATCTGAAAGTATGAAATCCATTTCATCTAATATATAAATTATTTTTTTTTCTTGTCTTAATCTTTAATATAATTGCCCTCGAAAAAAAAACTCGCTTAAGGAAACACGAAAAATTTATTTGCAACATCTCCCGAGAAGTAAGATAAAAAATTACGTTATTTTGTGCCCACATTGTTTTTTTGGGTCGGGAAAAAATAAAAACTCGCTTAAGGAACAAAAAAAAAAATTTATTATTTGCAATGTTATTAAATTATTCAGTTTAACTTATTATTAGATTATATTATTTATTTAATTATTTCTACTCCCATTAAATTCGGTTTTCTAGGTATGTTAATTAGGTTTTTGGGGTAACTAAACTAAATTTTTTAAAAAAACAAAAATATAATTTATGTGAAGAAGCCATCTTAAATTGACGAATATACAATTTTTTGATAGACCTTATTAATTTTATATTAAATTTTTTAATATAGTCTCCATTAAATTTGGTGAATTATGTTAAAATTAGTTTTTAGGGTAAATCTAAACTAAATTATTTTAAAAAAATAAATTTGAAACGGCAGTTTAAAGATAAAACAACAGCTTTGTAGAAAGCGAAAATCTAGTAATCATAGAACACCATGTACGTCGACAAACGAACATCCTAGTAATTAATAAGTATAATAGATAAAGAAATTATCATTTACGTCACTTTTGGAAGAAAAAAAACCATTTACTTCTCAATAATATTTATTTCTAAAACATGACAACAACGAAACCGAAATCTCTAGAATTGATTAAGAAGTTCCGGCCTGCTTTATAAATATTTTGGAGAAGTAGAGGTTGTTTTTTTTCTAAAAATAATTAATGAACAAATTAGGCATAAGGAAAATAAAAGGGGGATATGCTTCTTGCAAATTTTTTTCTAATATTTCACACCCTATTATAATACATATAAGTATATTACATAAAAATAATTATCGAAGGTCAATATATTTTTCGATAATTTTTATTTTCGCACTCTTTAAGAACATTTTCCTGAAGGGGATTATTAAAGAGAAAACAAGAAAATGGTGACTTCGCTTCTTTCCCCATTGCGACGACGCAAATGTCCACGCACCTTCCGCTAACTCTTAGACCATTGTATTTGTATTGAGCTAGATCATTAGGATTAGACGTGTTAAAATCTCCTAGCTTGTTGCCGATTTGAAAATCGATCGGTCTGGCGATTTTGAAGACGTTACACTCTTGGCCGTTGTCCATATTTTGTCCAGTGCGACCACATTTCGAGTACACTATTCCAAATTTTTTCGGATTTGGCAATCCTTCAATTTCAACGTATAGCGTTTCGTTAACGAAATTCATATAATATATTTCATTCTTGCGTATTTTTCTATAAAAAATTTCCACACCATTTATAAATTCTTCGGGCTTATTTTTTAGATCGTCGTATTTTCTGAAATGTAAATACAGTTTCGACGACTTACGTTTACATTCCTTGGATATAGTTCTGGTGAAATGGAATTTTTCTCTCGTTAAATTTATAAAATGACTGCCAAAATCAAAAGACGGATATGACCTAACGCAAACTTCTTTTCTCTGAATTTGTCTGGCGGCGTCTGAGCCAAAGGTTTTGATTGAAGCACCAATATGGATAATATTATAATCGATAGGTTTGTCATGTCTGCGGAATTAACTTTCCTCTCGTAATTGTGCTCGGATCAGAAATGAGAAAAAAAGGTCGGAGGTTTTCGTTTTAATAAATGGAAAAAGGTCGGTTTGTTATATATTTTTTAATATTTTTAATAATTTATTTATTAAAAACATTTATTTTATTTTTAATTTTTTATCTTCTTTATTTTAGTCTTCTATATCCTATTAATTTTAAACACGCATTTTCATGGACCCTTTTCGTTTCCTTTTGTCCAATGGCCATAATTTTGCAGTATGTCGTAATTTTATTTTGCATCGTCCATTTGCATTTACCTAAATATGTTTTACATTGGCGCGTATGACCGTTTTGGGCGGGCACGACCGCGCTCAAAGACAAGCCTTAACGCCTGCGTTAAAGTATGCGCAACTACATCAATTGTATATTTTTAAAAAGGTTTAATTTTTTATTTCCGTTTATATGACGATAAAATGATGAGCGAAAAGTCGTTGATAAAAAAAAGGTTTAAAATTCTTTAGAATAGTTAATATGAAGGAACAAAACTGTAGAGGAACCGTGGTAAAGACGAATTTTTTAAACTAATTGATGATTCTCGAAAAGTCAATGGTTTTCAGAAATAAATATAAAGAAGTCGAGGTTGCTTTTGTAACAAAAAATAAACACTAAAAAAGTCGGCGATGATGAATAATTCTCACTAGAGGGTCTCAATATTAAAAGAAGCACTCCTGTGGCGGGTGCGACTATTATCTCGGAGTTTTTTGTTCCATTTTTGGGCAAACCTCATCGCTATTCTTTAGCATACTTGCAGTTCTGGGACTGATCTTTCTTAATTTTCATGCCAATTTTTCTTCTGATTTCGGACTTAGACCTTGGTGTTGTATTATCTCCCGAAATAGCGTCACTTTATTCACTATTTATACGTTTAACGATAGTTTACTCGTAAAGAATGACTTTTAAATACGTGCGGTCTATTTTTGGTTCCCCAGAAAGTGACGCAATATATCAGTGTCGTTTTCATGTAGCGAGACAAACATTGAAGAAAATAAATTGAGGTCTTGGTGCCTATGAAAGGATGCTATAATATTTTCCAATAAATAAAAAATAAAGTGCTAGAAAAAACGCTAAAAGGAATTTTAAAAGAAAAAAATGTGAAATTTTTTTAAAAAGCTTTTATTGTAAAAGGTATACTTTTATTCTTAAACCACTATTTTCTTTTTAAAATACGTGACAGTGTCGTTTCGTAGGATATATATTCCTCTATAAACAATTAAACACGTGATTTTCTGTCGTGTCGGAGATATCGCGACCCTTTTCTCCCACAAAGCCTCTTTCTATGTTTTATTCAATTTCCCCTAAATTTCCGTTTGTTATAATATATATTTAAGGGTTAACTAAATGAAAAAAATAATATTGAAAATTGAAATATTTTGATAAACGAATAAGAAAACGAGGTCTAATTCCCTTTGAAGCATCATTATGATATAGCAACTTTTCAAGGAGAAACGCAAATAATGACTATACGTGTTTTAAAATCTTATTTTTATGCACAAAAAATCGTTAATTGCGACAATACTTCATATAGCGTCATTCCATCTGGAGCTAATATAATTCCTTTTTTCTTATTTATTATTTACCTTTTTTTAATAGCTGCGTAAAATGTTTTTTTCATCAGCTCTATATCTGTATACTGATATTTTTTTAACGCTTAATCGTGGACCGATTTCGTCTCTTTCCGATCTTCGTAACCTTTCCTAATAATTAAATATTTCGCTTCTTATAATAATAGTGAGTAGATAAAAGGATTAGAAATAAAGTTTTTTAAAATAATTTTATCAACGAGGGAATACTAAGGACGTATAAATTTTTTTTTCAAAAAAAATATCCAAAGTAGAGGTAAAAGAGCTCGTCGATTTTTCAAAGAACTTTTTACATAAGAATCATCAAATTATAAATTATTTTTAGGACCTCCTTCCAATAATATTTTAAATTCCTCGCTCCAGCCCAACCTTTCCACAATATTTTTGCAGTTTTCGTTGAAATCACCGAATAAGCGTACGTTTAAATTCCTGTTGTTCGCAATATTTAATTCGGCAAGCTCTCGAGATTCGATTATCATATCGATTTCTTTAATGGGTTCTCGATTGATAAAAAGCCTTGGGCAACATTCGGGCGCCGCGTAAACCAAATGAGCGAAAGGAGCGAGGGTTAAAGAAGCTCCTATTATTATTAGTAAATCGCAATTTCGAAACTCTTTGATGCATTTACGGACATCCTGAGATGGTAATGGCTCCTGGAATAATCGGATATCCGGTTTAACCACGCCTTTGTAGGCAAACTGGAACCAAATGTGGTGCAAATAACCGCCTTTTAAAAGTTCTTTCCACTCCATCCTTCAGAATGAATAAATAATTCTCTTTGCTATCTCGAAAAGGCACCCATGAACTCGCTGTGACGAAACCCGAGCTCGAATAACATTCTTCCGATAACAATTCCCAACTGGGAAATTCCCGTACTACCACTGTATCCAACGTTCTACGTTTGTTGGAAAATCCCCCATGTAATTGTCTTCACCAATATGCCTTTTATACGTGTAATGCAGTTTACGAATATAGTGCGATGGCCGCTTGGTCACTAATTTCGGCCGGGTAAAAGATAACTATTAAGACAATTTAAAAAAACGGTTTCGACCAATTTTATAGAGAACTCCATCAATTTTCGAAATATCGCTATTCGATAATAATCATTTATTGTCTTTCGTTCGTTATTTTTTGTATATTATATTGTATTATTTTGGGGCGGATCTCGAAGACGGATCGTCTAGGGAATTTTCTAAGAGCGCTCACGATATCCGAACCCGGTCAAAAGGTGATCCAGTTTTTCACTCACTTTTCCGCTCCTCTATATAGGTCGAAACCAAGTCGTCTGAGTAATCAGGACTTCGATGATCACTCTTCGAGGTTTTTTTTCTTCCGGCCCTACACTCGCCAACGCGTGCCTCCTTACTTCATCGGTGCGCTTCCACTCTCTCTCACAGCCTTCTCTTCCCACCTAAGATTCTTACCATCTGCATAATATAATCGATAGTACCACGACGCGATCTTTTAATTTATATTAGTGATTCGTCACACCTACATAAAAAGATCTCTCTTTCATTTTTAGTTATTCATACTTCACTCTACACTATACTATCCACTATTCATATACTCTAATATAAATTAACTACATATTACTATCAATTATACTATATCATATATACCCTATAATATACTCTACCTCCTATACTCTATTTCCCATCATACCTTATATATATAATATATATATTAATATAATAATAATTATAATATATAATATATATATCCACTTAATAATACATTATAAATAAAATAATTAATTACCAAAAAATATAATATATCATAATATATATATAGATAACATACATACAATGAATAATTCACTTCATTTAAAATTTAATATTTCCAAGTATAAAATAATTATTATTTAAAAAGTGAGAATTAAATTATACTATTATAATTCTTCAGATAATCAATACCGAGAGCTCATTTTCATTCTTAATTACTGGACTCAACAGTCATGTACACCTCGGTATATCAGTTCACCACTAGAGACGTGAAAAAGAAATATTTTTATCTTCATGGACGTCCCCATAACCCTAATCTTAATTTTTTAAAAAAATCATTCCGCAGGAAGATCAACTAAAACCAATGGAAACTAAAATGTGAAAAAGCTTAGACAAGAACTTTGGCTCCGCAATGAACCGTACGTCTTGGAAAGACCAAAAACCTTTCACTCAGTTCAGTGTACCACATCGTTTCGTGGATTCAAAGATCTATCGAGTGATCACCTTGATTCGTCTTTGTATCGATTGTTGAACCTCAAGAAATATAGAACCGAAAAACACGGCAGGAAGAATTCACCAACTCCTCTCAACTTCTTCATTTAAACCGATTTAAATTCGATTCAAGAACGGTCGAACGAATGAAAAACCCGGCGACATGATATCTGAGAAATTTATCTCGAACGTGCGAACCGGAACATATCCGAAAATACCAAGCCACGACCGAGGGAATAACCACTCACCGGATTTGAGAAAAAAAGTGTAACAAAAATCAGTACTATTAAACACTGCAAACCAGGATAAATTTCGCCGGTACCATCTCCATACCCGACCGGTGCTTATAATTCCGCAAGGTTATTGAAAGGCATAATGAATAAAAAAAATCCCCTAGGGTATCCACGAGAATAAACGAGAACGATTTAAAGGCCTTCACTTTTGTTATAGAACCATAGATAAAAAACCTCTTTTAAGATTATTCGAGACCGATGATTAAGAATCAACTTTAGATTCGAATAATCGAGAAGACAAATAAATTAGATATAAAAAACCTACGGTACTAATCCTCTTAACTCTCTCCTTCTCTGACTACGAAAAATTGAATAATAAAAGATACATCATCATACATCAAAAAAAGATTCCATTAATGATAAATCTGCCGTTCAGTTTTTTCATGGCTGCGGAGAATGTCGCAGACATTTGGGCGATAAATAAAAGAGAGATAAGGGAAATCGAAATTATGTAATAGGAAATAGTAGCCCCTGCCTCATCTATTATTATAACGCAAGTCGGTAGCGAACGGCTTGGTTGCGCATAAAAAAAGATTTGCGAATATTTAAAAACGAGAGGTCAAATTGAGCGAAATTTGATTTATTCATAGCAAAATGCAGAGCGCTTCCTATTCCTTCAATAATATAAACACAATTAACGTACGTTAACTGTGAACTATAACTAAACCATCTCGAGGAAAATTTTGGAAATCTCCTAAGCGCTTGTTAAAATCCTTACAAAAAAATCGGAGTTCGTTTAATGCATAAACACGCATCTACTCCTGTTAACGAATATCGTGTAAGATTATTGGCTGCGAAAACCGATGTAAAGACGCTAGAATTGATTTATAATTTCTCGTCGGAAGAAGAATTATTTCCCAGTTACCTCTATACTAGGTCGGATGATACATTTAGTGAATGCGTTAATTGCTCTAGTCGAAAATTGGAAAGTTTAGTCGTGGTGGTTGAAATCGAAAACAGAAGAATAATTGAATGGGAAGTCAGAGAAGCTCCGACGCCATTCGAAAATTACGTATCATTGTCAGGGGAAGAAGAAGAATCGGAAAACGAATATCCCGAAGAAATATTCCACGGGTTACAAAAAATGTTGGCAAATAATTTTCGGAATTTTCTTACCAAAGATCGTGTAAGAAACGAAATAAAGATACCCTTCTGCCTCACTTTGTCGAGGCATTAACGGTGTTATGAGGATCCTCGGGCGCCAGTTTATTGGAGATGGTGTAAAATTATGCAACTTACATTCGATATTTACATGGCGAAGGGAAATGGAAAAGAAAATAATCGATTTTTGGGATACAAAAACTTTTAGAAACCAATTGCAAAGGAGCATTCGGAAGATAGACGGTTTCTTGGAATTGAATTTACACAACGTTTGTCACCTCAATGCTATACTTCAAAGAAACAAAAATTTAGATACACTTTCTCCTTTCCAATTTCAAAATGTGTATATCTTGAGATTAGCATATGACGAAACGTGGAGATTTTTAGAAAAGAATCCTAATTGTGGTTCATTGAGTAATAAAATCGTCGAAGCATTTCCGAATTTGGTCGACTTAGAAATCAGAATAAGCAATTATCATGATACGTATATCCAACGAGGTATTGATGATGACCACGAAACGATATCGGATACAGAAAATAGATTCTTTTTTAAACATTTGAAAAAATTAAAAATCGATTTTTCAAATGTTTTATACGAAATTTGTAACGTCTCTCTAAATTTAGAAAACGTCGTAATATTCTTCAAATGGGAATTTATCAGCGCTTGCAAAATTTATAATCTTTTGAATACCCCTCGTTCTTTGAAAAGAGAATTAGAATTTAATTTTGATCAGTACTTAGTAAGTAAACAAAATTGAGATTTTTTATTCTGCCTCACTAATAAAAATAAAAAATGAAATAAAAAAATCTATTATATATATATATATATATATATATATATATAT
>JABUQX010058255.1:7500-10000 GCA_015478945.1 Trachelipus rathkii | reverse complement strand
CTTCAACATCAAATGATTCCCAATCCGAGCACAATTTATAAGCCCTATATATGAGTGTTTTTACAATTGAATTCTTATATACTTCTGGGGAGTAGGAGTTGTAATTAAGGTACAGACCATTATCAGTTGGCTTGACATGTATGCCTGTAGAAAAGGTTCCATCATCATTAATTTTGATTTTAATATCCAAAAAGTTAATAATATTATTTAGAGATGTTTCAGATGTAAATTTGAGGCAAGAAAGGCTTTGCAAGCGGTTGATAAACTGATGAATGTCTGTATGGTTCCTAAATATAGTAAGGGTGTCGTCAACATATCTTACATAAAAGACTGGGTTGAATGTATTGTTTTCCCTCAAAATTCCATTTTCTAGCTCCGCCATGTAAAAGTCAGCGAATGTAGGGCCCAGAGGTGAACCCATGGCAACACCATCCTTTTGCAGGTAGAAACTATCTTGAAATTTGAAAGGGGTTTCAGTACAACATATTAATAGTAGGTTCCTCATATGGTTTTCGGAAATGTCATGAGGAGGTGGATTATTAGAATGATAAACATGTTTAATTATAATATCTATGGTTTCTACAACGGGGACATTCGTAAATAATGATTCAACATCCAGAGAAGCAAGCGTTTCTGAGTTGCTAAGTTTTAAGTGAGATAGTTTACATAGGGTTTCATTATTAGATTTGACAATAAACGTGCTATCTAAGTAAGGACGTATTAAGGTATTGAGGTATTGAGCAATGTCATGAGTGACAGTACCACACATTGATATTACGGGACGCAGGGGTGGGTCTTTTTCATCTTTGTGTATTTTGGGTAGTCCATATATATATCCTTCATTGTAATGACCAGTTCTTTTAATTTTGTTAGAGATATTTTTGTTCTTAATTTCATGTGCTATTTTATTTATTTTATTTTTAGTGATATTATTAATGTTTGGTGGAGCTATGGTAAATTTGTTAACGTCATTCAAGATGTTTTTAAGTTTTAGTTCATAACTGGTTTTATTCATAATCACCACTCCTCCTCCTTTGTCTGGTCTTTTGATTACTATGCTTGGATTCTGTTTGAAATAAAATAGCTCATGAAATTAAGAACAAAAATATCTCTAACAAAATTAAAAGAACTGGTCATTACAATGAAGGATATATATATGGACTACCCAAAATACACAAAGATGAAAAAGACCCACCCCTGCGTCCCGTAATATCAATGTGTGGTACTGTCACTCATGACATTGCTCAATACCTCAATACCTTAATACGTCCTTACTTAGATAGCACGTTTATTGTCAAATCTAATAATGAAACCCTATGTAAACTATCTCACTTAAAACTTAGCAACTCAGAAACGCTTGCTTCTCTGGATGTTGAATCATTATTTACGAATGTCCCCGTTGTAGAAACCATAGATATTATAATTAAACATGTTTATCATTCTAATAATCCACCTCCTCATGACATTTCCGAAAACCATATGAGGAACCTACTATTAATATGTTGTACTGAAACCCCTTTCAAATTTCAAGATAGTTTCTACCTGCAAAAGGATGGTGTTGCCATGGGTTCACCTCTGGGCCCTACATTCGCTGACTTTTACATGGCGGAGCTAGAAAATGGAATTTTGAGGGAAAACAATACATTCAACCCAGTCTTTTATGTAAGATATGTTGACGACACCCTTACTATATTTAGGAACCATACAGACATTCATCAGTTTATCAACCGCTTGCAAAGCCTTTCTTGCCTCAAATTTACATCTGAAACATCTCTAAATAATATTATTAACTTTTTGGATATTAAAATCAAAATTAATGATGATGGAACCTTTTCTACAGGCATACATGTCAAGCCAACTGATAATGGTCTGTACCTTAATTACAGCTCCTACTCCCCAGAAGTATATAAGAATTCAATTGTAAAAACACTCATATATAGGGCTTATAAATTGTGCTCGGATTGGGAATCATTTGATGTTGAAGTTCAAAGAATTAAACAGAACCTGATCAACTGTAACCACCCTTTAAATTTAACGGAAAAAATAATTAACAAAACCATCAACAAACTCTATAAAAAACAGGACAATACGAATAATATCTCTGAAAGCATTAAATTTTATTTTAAAACTTCAAATGCAAAAGACTTTGATAAAGAGGAAAAATGCCTACGCGGCATTATTAACACCCACATTAAATCTACAAGCAACACAAAAATCACAGTTAAACTATACCACAAAACAAGAAAACTTTCTTCCTGCTTCTCTACTAAGGATACCCTTTCAGTTAATCACCATGTCGTGTACCAATTCGCATGTCCCGAGTCTGACTGTACGTCGACGTATATTGGTTACACGACTAATAGATTAACAGATAGGGCATACCAGCACCGCTTTAAACCTAGTAAAATATACGAACATTTATTCACGGAACATAACAAAACAACTATACCTGATATCTCACAGTCATTCAAAATTTTGCACTCCTCATGCGAAGCTCAAA
>JABUQX010058253.1:52500-75348 GCA_015478945.1 Trachelipus rathkii | reverse complement strand
ATATATATATATATATATATATATATATAAATATATATATATATATATATATATATATATATATATATATATATAATATATATATATATATATATATATATATATATATATATATATATATATATATATATATATATATATATATATATATATATATATATAATACATATATATATATATATATATATATATATATATATATATATATATATATATATATATATATATATATATATATATATATATATATATATATATATATATATATATTATATATATAAATATATATATAATTATATTTATATATATATATATATATATATATATATATATATATATATATATATATATATATATATATATATATATATATATATATATATATATATATATATATATATATATATATATATATATATATATATATATATATATATATAGTTTAGTTTTCAAAGTGGAAGGTTGTGCTCGCGATTGCTCTGCTGTGTGTTTGTGTTTTGTTTTTAATTTTTTCTATTAGAGTGTTGTTTTAATTTTGCTTTAAGTGATTTAGTATTTTAATGTCATATTAGTTTAGAGGTTTTAATTATTTATAAATACTCGAATAAGCGCTTTTTAAGAAGACTTAGATGAAAACATAGCCTAATCTCTCGAACAAGCCGAAATTTTAAGATAAGTTTTAGTGTTTTACCTTTTTAACTTTTTAAGTTTTTCGTATTTAATTTATTCATTAATGCAGCTTTTAGCCTTTTTTAAAGTTTTAATTAGGATTATTGGTATCCGGTTTTTTTGGGGGGTTAAATTTAAGTACGTAAGTTAGTGAAGCTGTGCGAGTGTGTGTATGTGACTTTTAACGTTTAAGGTTTTATTTATTTTACATATTTATGGGATTACTGATTTAGTTGGTTTTGTCTCTATTTTTATAATCATAAATTTTAATAATTTTTATTTTTAAGGTTTCAGTGCGTTTTTTTTTCTTTGCTTTATCTTTTTTGTACGTGATCTGTGTGTGTTTGTTGTGTGGGCGCTGGTTTTATTTAATAAAAACCCAATTCTGTGGGTTTTTGGGTGGGCTGTGTATGGTCGATTGTGTGTGTTTGTTTGTGAGGCTGTCTGATTGAATGACTGGACAGAGAAGATGTAGGGGTGGGCGCAGGCTGGGGTTCTCTATTGACTTCGCCAACGTTCGTGGCCTGAAAGCTAACCATGAATCTGTGGAATATCACCTCGCTAACTCTCTACCTAACATTTTACTTCTGTCTGAGACCCAGCTAGCCAGGGATTCTTTTTCAAATAAACTTAATATCTCCAACTATAACCTTTTCTACAATTTCAGACTAAATGGTGGAGTCTGTGCCTATATAAACATTAACACTCCTGTAACACGTCTTGAGAATCTTGAATCTCCTAATTTCGATGTTCTGTGGCTTAAAATCTTTCTCCCTACTACTACCATTATCTTGTGTTTCTGCTACTGCTCCCCTAACGGAACAAATTTTCACCTCCTTTTTGAATATCTTACTACTTCTCATGAGACTGTTACTTCTTCCCATCCAAATGCTGAGATCATCTATTTAGGTGATTTCAACGTACATCACACTGAGTGGTTGGGCTCCTCTCATACTGATGCAGGAGGGGAGGAGGCCAAAACATTCAGTATTCTCAACGATCTGGAACAGTTAATTAAAGAACCTACACACATACCAGATCGTCCTAACCAATTCTTGAACACGCTTGATTTATGTTTCACCACTACTCCTTCTCGATATAAATACACCATTTCCCCTCCTATCGGTAACTCTGACCACAATCTTGTAGCTCTTAATTTTAAAACTTTTTCTCCAGCAGCTCCACCATGCCCCAAACGTACTTTCTGGCACTTTAATCGGGCTAATTGGGGGGGCGTTGCGTCGTTTCTTTGCAAACTATGCTTAGAGTGAATCTTGCTTTGACTCGGAGGACGTTTCGGTCACCGCTGAAAAGGTAGGAGCCGTAATCGTCGAGGGTATGAGTGGGTTCATTCCAACTAAATCTTTTCTCCCCAAAATCCATGGTTAGATGGGGAATGTTCTCGCTCCATTCAGGAGAGACATTGCCTATCGGGCATGGAAAACTCTCGTTCTCCTATCACTCTTACTAATTTCCATTCTGCTCGGAATCGTTGCAGAGCTATTATTCGACAGGCTAAGCGCGCTTTCACTAAAAGAAAGTGCGACAACCTACTTGGCTCTCCCACTGATAAAAATTTCTGGCCTCTTGCCAAAAACATCTCTAATAACTTTTGTAAATCTGCCTTTCCTACTTATTCGCTCTGACGGTTCTGTAGCTAACTCTCCTACTGAAAAGGCTAATCTCTTCGGCCTCCTTTTTCATCTAATTCTACCCTGGACGATTCCGGCATCCCTCCTCCTGCTTCTTCTCCTCTCAGGTTTCCTATGCCTCTTCCCGCGATTACGCATGATCGGGTGCATGGGATTCTGAGATCTATGAGTGTCAGTCAGGAAGGCTAGTGGCCCGGATGGCATTCCTCCCCATGTTTTAAGGGAGTGTGCTTCCGAGCTGGCCCCTGTCCTCGTTCAACTCTACTCTCTATGCCTTAATACTAGTACATTTCCTCAGTGCTGGAAACGCGCATATGTCCAACCAATCCCGAAAAAGGGCAGCCGCTCTGATCCTTCTAACTTCCTATAGCTCTCACTTGTATTCTATCTAAGATCTTTGAAACTCTTCTTAACTCTCATTTCCTGGATCATCTGGAGTCTCATTCCCTTCTTTCAGATCATCAGTATGGCTTTCAACGCTCGAGGTCAACTGGTGACATACTATCCTATCTTACTGATTTATGGTCTTCTGCCCTTAGGGACTATGGGGAGTCTTGAGTGGTGGCACTCGATATATCAAAGGCTTTTGATCGAGTATGGCATGCGTGCCACAAGCTTCTTCCTTTGGGTTTCCTCCTTCTTTTTGCTTACTCTTGTCAAGTTTTCTCTCTGATCGCTCTATATTAGCATTCGTTGATGGAGCGACTTCTTCTTTGTGGTGTTCCGAATGTTCTATTTTATCTCCAACTTTATACTTACTTTTCATCAACTATCTCCTCACTTTACTTCTAACTCTGTTCACTCTTGACACCGATGACTCAACTCTCCATTCTTCCACTCATTTCAAATCTGCTCCCCTCTTTTGCATCTGGGGATTTGCCTCTCGTCTTCAATTCCGATTTTTTGCGTACCAAACCTGGATATGATTTCCCGAATTGGGGCCGCCACAACCTTGTGAAATTCAGCTCTTTGAAAACTCAACTTCTTTACATCTCCCTCTCAAAAACACCTCTAACTTTTCTATTTCTTTCGACGGCTCTAACGTCTCACCTGTTGACAACATAAACATTCTTGGTCTGAACATAAACAAAAAATTATCGTCTTGGAAACCTCATATCACAACGGTTGCTAAGGTGGCCTCAAAGAAACTGGGAGTTCTGTTCAGGTTGCGGGAATTTTTTTCTTCTGCACAGCTACTCCAGTTATATAAGGGCCTTATTCGCCCTTGTTTGAAGTACTGTTCTCACATCTGGGGGGGCTCCGGCTCCACCCTTCTATTGGATAGAGTTGAGTCTAAAGCTAAGAGACTAATTAACTGTCCCCTATTTCTCTCTTGACCCTCTATCTCTGCGACGTGACGTTGGCGCACTATCTCTTTTCTATAGGTACTACAACGGTAGATGCTCAGAAGAGTTGGCCACTCGCATTCCACCTCCATTGCGTCGCCCTCGCAATACAAGGGGTGCCATGCTCTCGCATGAATTTTTGCGTGAGCATGAATCCCAGACTCATTCGTTGTGGTGCCTCCTTCCTTCCAGCCACTTCTGCTCTGTGGAACTCCTGCCCATCTTCTGTTTTCCTACTGTGTTCAATCTTCCTCTCTTCAAACCCACGCCTGCGCACACCTGAGATTTGCGTTAGGTTTAGGCTTGGGTGGGCTTTCCTGGTTTTTATTTCCCAGCCCCCACAATAAAAAGGGCCAAACCCGTGAGTGGTAATGATTAAAGAAAAAAAAAAAAAAAAAAAAAAAAAAAAATATATATATATATATATATATATATATATATATATATATATATATATATATATATATATATATATATATATATATATATATATATATATTATATCTGGGAAATTGGGTGAAATTTCCAAGCCAGATCCAATTTACAAGCGGACATTACCCGATAGATGGCGTTTAAAAGGGTACAAGTCAAAAGTAGTTTGGAAAATGGATAAAGGGAATGTGTTCCACACTTTATTAGTGGTGTACATTTAAGATTGAGCATAGCTGTTACGTCTGGGGTCGAAGAGCTGAATAATAAAAGGATGAGGATTTGAAGAAAGAGGTGTCGCACAAGCCCTCCTCATTGGCGGAGGTCTGCGACTGGAGAGTTCATAAAAGCAGTGACCGTTTTAAGAGCAATATGATAAAGAGAGTGGCGCAACGATTTTATGTAATGTGAGATACTTTAGAGAGTAGGAGTAGGAGAGTTTATAGAACGAAAGGCCCTAGACTCCACCTTTTCAAGATTAGATGTTTGAGGTATACTCCATACAGGGACGAACAACACCCGCTACAGGGGCTCAATCGGTAGAGCGACAGAGTCGTATGGCAAGGGCCCGGGTTCTATACCTAGTCCGGGTCCTAGGTAGAGATTACCTAGAGAAGTTCCCCTTCTACAATAGGGCTACGCCCGTGAGGTGTGGACTTTTATTAAAAGAAAAAAAAACTGGGGTGGTGTGAAAAGAAGAAAAAAAATGTGATTCTTTCTGTTAAGATCACGAGTTAAAGATACGAGAGAGAGAGAGAGAGAGAGAGAGAGAGAGAAATAGGAGAAATAAAAGGAGAGAGTAGACAGAGAGAGAAGAGAGAGAGAGAGAGAAGAGAGAGAGAGAGAGAGAGAGAGAGAGAGAGAGAGAGAGAGAGAGAGAGAGAGAGAGAGAGAGAGAGAGAGAGATTAAGGAAAAGTAGTGTTGGTAATAGAGCAAAAACTTAAGAATACCACTATTTGTAGATTTAAATATGTATTGAATGTCCGGAAAAGTAAATCAGAGAGAATGTCACAGAAAGAAGGACAGACACATAAAGAGAGAAGTTTAGAAAACAAGGCTTCGCTCCAGAATATATAGGAGACTTTCGATATGCTTAGCGCCAAAGAAATATTCGCCAAAATGTCGATGGGCAGAGGACCCAGAATCAGAAAGAATGGAAGAGGGTCACCAGTAGAGCTCTTCTTACTGACGTCATGGGAAAGAAGGTCACCAGTAGAGCTCTTCTTACTGATGTCACGGGAAAGAAGGTCACCAGTAGAGCTCTTCTTACTGACGTCACGGGGAAAGAAGGTCACCAGTAGAGCTCTTCTTACTGACGTCATGGGAAAGAAGGTCACTAGTAGAGCTCTTCTTACTAACGTCACGGGAAAGAAGGTTACCAGTAGAGCTCTTCTTACTGACGCCACTGACGATTACAAGTAAGATTATAAGAATTGAGTTGTTTTTCAAATCTTCAGAAGTTAAAGAGATATGACGATAGTTTAGGGGTTGAGAGGGGTCCCCCCTCTTTCAGTACAGCTACATTGATCACACGTTGGCAGTAGGTTGAAGACGTAGAAAAAGAAAGGCAGAGACGGAATAGTCTACCAAGGCAGGTGGCTAACTCAGAAGCACAAATTTTGAGAACTACAGAAGGAATTCCATCAGAACCTTACTCCTACTTAGTATCAAGCTCAGAGAGAGAGAGAGAGAGAGAGAGAGAGAGAGAGAGAGAGAGAGAGAGAGAGAGAGAGAGAGAGAGAGAGAGAGAGAGAGAGAGCAGAAAATAAAATCTTTTAAAGAAATTACAATATTAAATATAAATGAGTTGGAGAAGTAGAAATAGGTCCGGAATCGTCTAAGGTAACAGCTTCAAAGGGCGCCAAAATCGCTTCCTAGAAGTAGGGGGAGTCTCTCCTGCCGAAGGTTTGAAGAGGTAGAACTTGATGCAGAGATTAATCAGTGTTTTGAGCAATCCAGAACAAGGAAATATTTAACAGAAAAAGTAGGATTTGAGATTAGTGAAGGTCAAAATCGTTCGGTTTATATATATATATATATATATATATATATATATATATATATATATATATATATATATATATATATATATATATATATATATATACTATATATATATATATATATATATATATATATATATATATATATATATATATATATATATATATATATATATATATGTGTATAAAAATATGTTATAAAGAAAAAAGGGTTAAAGAAAAAGGTCTAAAATAACATATTTATTTATATACAAGCATTACAGGTAAAGAAAAAGGTTAAAAAACATATATATTCTTTATTTTTGTATAGTGTCAAGGTCACCGAGGTGCCGCTGTAACCAACGGCATGCCATGGTGATAGAGCCAGTTAGAAAATAGACCCGGGCGAGCTAACAGCTTTGCTCTCTCTCGGGATAATAATTTGTAAAGTTATCAAAGACACATTTAAAGAATAATTGATATTGTAGGAATAAATATTTATTTTTGAACAATAGTTAAAACACTTAAATTGTGTTCTTGTAAAATAATCATTAGAAGTAATTAATAAAGAAATAACTAAAGAAGCGTTTCGCTATTCCAAAACTATTTTATTGTTTGCTATATCAAAGTGATCTCTTAAATAGGGCCAATTAATCATTATAAAGATCAGTCTTTGTATATATATATATATATATATATATATATATATATATATATATATATATATATATATATATATATATATATATATATATATATATATATATATATATATATATATATATATATATAAGTATAACGCCATATTGCATTATGCATTATATTAATATAAATAATATAAACAAGGTATTTTAAAAAATAGAAAATTACTTAACTGCAAAACGTAGCTGACTAAATTGGCACACATCGCTGTCTTCTATCATGAATGCAATATAATTATTGCATGCCTTACTATTATTATTTTAGTTTAATTAATTAACAATAATTCTACAACAAACTTTTTTTATTACTGTTTTAATATTTAAATCGTGTCGTGCATGACAATCTTAAACAGTTTAACTTAATATTATTAATGAGAAACTATTATAAAACATATAACTCACATTTTCATTTAAGGATTTCGTTCTCTTATTTATTTGGAAATCATGCAATTTCTCTCTTTGATATTTCAATGAAATCTTTAAGAAAGAATTAATAAAGATAGATTAGAAGCTAAAAAATGGCATTGGGAGTTAAATTCCTATACGAGTAAGAGTTTTATTTCGACTTACATTTGTGGGCATATTCGTATATTACAATTATTGCATGCCTTGCATCCAAAAAGCACGCACGCACACATACACACACACACACACACACACACACACACACACACACACACACACACACACACACACACATACACACACACACACACACACACACACACATATATATATATATATATATATATATATATATATATATATATATATATATATATATATATATATATATATCTTATATATCTATATATATATATATATATATATATATATATATGTTTGGCTCCTCTCACACTGATGCAGGTGGGAAGGAGGCCAAAACAATCAGCATTCTCAACGATCTGGAACAGTTAATTAAGGTGCCTACACATATTGCAGATCGTCCTAACCAACTCTTGAATACGCTTGACTTATGTTTCACCACTACTCCTTCTCGTTTTAAATACACCATTTTTCCTCCTATTGGTAACTCTGACCACAATCTTATAGCTCTTAACGACAATACTTTTTCTTCAGCAGCTAATCCATGCCCTAAACGTAATTTCTGGCACTTTAATCGGGCTAATTGGGGGGCATTGCGTTGTTTTTTGGCAAACTACTCTTGGAATGAATCCTGCTTTGACTCTGGGGATGCTTCAGTCGCCGCTGAAAAGGGGGGGGGCGTAATCACTGATGGGATGAGCAGGTTCATTTATCTTCAACTAAACCTTTCTCTCCCCAAAATCCATGGTACGATGGAGCTTGTTCTCGCGCCATTCAGTAGAGAGACATTGCGAGTAGTAGGACGGTCATTCCGTTCGAAAATGACCTTGACCTTTTTTGACCTTTTCTGACCGCCAGGAACCTACCTGAGGCCTTTTTGAGCCCAATTTTTTACCTGCCTTGACCTTTTTTGGGCTTGACCTTTTTTGACCTTTTCTGACCGCCAGGTTGTTTCCTGAGGGTGATTTACCTGAGACCATTTTGGCCTTGACCTTTTTGGCCTTGCCTTTTTGGCAACCCTAATTTTTGGCAACCTAATTTTCTGGCACCCCTAATTTTCTAGCACTATTTTTAATACTTTCGAAGAAAGGGTTTTGCATGTGACCGTCGGCAACCATTTGTACATATTTATTTTACGCTAATTTTTTTCGACCGTAGGTAATTTTACCCCGGTATTTTGATATGTCTTTGGGGCTTAGCCCTTTTTAATGTCTTAACCTTGATCCTGGTCCCCCGCAGGGTCGTCCCGCCGCGTTTTTCCGCCGCCGCGTGCGCCCGCAGGCGCATTTTTCCGCCGCCGCGTTTCTACCGCCGCGTTTCTGCCGCCGCGTTTTCCCGCCCGCCTGGACCGGTGGTTCAAATCCCCAGCCTGAAATAAAAGGTATCTTCATAGCCCGAACGTGGATGTGAGCGTATGTCAACCGGAGTATCCCGGGTTTCCAGTCCTTCAAGTCCTAATTACCAGAGAACTCCCCATCCCTATTGGTAACGTGAACCTCTGTATGTTAAGGTTTCATACCTTCATCATACAATAACACCTGAAGTACATGCGCTTAATACACTGCGCTATGAGGACACCTACAGTTTTTTATCTTTATTACCTTTATACATTACACATTTTATAACTTTACAGTCATGTTACGTTTTTAATTAATAAATGGCAACCCAAATGAAATAAATAAAATGGCACCACAGATAAATAAAATGGTAACACAGATAAATAAAAATGGTAATGAAAGAGTAATACAAATAAATATTTTATTTTACCAAAATATACATATATTATAAACAAATAAATATTTTATTTTAACAATATATACATATATTATATTTGTACATTACAATGAAATTATATTTTATTTTATCAGTGAAATTAACGTACCATCATACCCCTGTGCTACAGTTCGGGCACTACCTAAAACAAGATTCCTCTTATTTGAGGTGTGGCGAAACCTTTTTATACCATTTATTAGCGTGACATCTCCCATCTTATTGGCCCGCATTTTCATATCAGGAACCATCACTTCACGGTAATGTTTATCATTATTTACGTGGGGCTGGGCGGAGTCATCAAGATTATGGATATCTTTGTGAAGTGAAGATTCACCATCTTCTTCACTCATCATTTGCGTAACAGCTAATGCTGTTACGTCTGTATCCTTGATCATATTGTAGAAGTGATTGTCGTCGTTTAAGACCATCCAATCACGATTCTTGGTCTTCTCAACATCCTTAACCATCTTGTCAAAGTTAATCTTTGCCATCCCTGGGAAATTAATTATGTGTTCGGTGTCCTTGTTCAACGTTAAGCCTTTTGCTTTCAAGATGTAAGCAAAACTCGAATCATTCTTCTTTATTCGAATGGCGTAGGATTTAGGACCCGTGCACACGAAACTATCAGCTATTTCTCCAGGCCCTATCTCGTCAGTCAGGTTTCCTAAGAATTTTCCAGTATCAGGAATATATTCACCTTTGCGTGCTGTGAAAACACAGCTGTCGGTATCACAGTAAAGTACACGCTGTCCTAGAGAATCGAGGAGATTATATAATTCGACCCTCGCATAAGCTGTGGTAAAGGAAGCAACAGCTACATTTGTGGCCTTTGCTGTTTTATTAGTGAAGCCGGTATGTGTAACTTCAACTATATGTTTATCCCCCGACACAATGATATTTCTCACCTTAAGATCAGCTCTCTTCATTAATTCCCAGACCTGTGCATAGCTCGTGCAGACGATGTCTTCATTCTTGGGAATACGTTGAGCTAGTTTTCCCCATAATGAATTGAGAAGTAATTTAGCTATATAACGCATTCCAGGATTACTTTCAATATTGTCTGGGTCAAGCGTTACGCCCTCAATGTCCTTGAAATCCTGCAGGTATTGAAGGAATTCTTCGCAACTCGGTTATTCCATCCGGTAACCCCGAAGCCTCAGTTTTCCACTTCAAGAATGTTTCAATGTATTTGCCGAATATGTCATTTGAAGGTGTAAATTTCCATATTTCGTGGATCTTTTTAATCTCATAGCCTTTCTTTACAGCTAATTCCAGCTCAGGACTGCAGTATACTCCTTTTAACATACGTTGGTTTTCGTTGTGCCTGCATTTTCCTTCATAGCCGGAAGCGCTGCATGTTCTACAAAGAGAAAATATTAGCCGATTGTCATGTCGGGCAGGCAGAACAGGAGTGTACAGATTCTTAGGTGGTAATACCGAAACATACGAGAGGCCGAAATAAGTAGTATTCATTTCTTGAACGAACTTTTCTATGGTAGGAAGATCCCTACCTACAAGTTTCGTGGGCGTACCGGCTGGAAAGGGTTTTGTTTTCTGGACAAAAGGATACAATGAGGTGAAATCTAGATACTTCAATTGAACGCCTTCTGTCGGTGGATAGTAATAGACGAAGGGTTCTGTACGTCCCCCGTACAATGCTTCCCCTACCTCTAGTTTCGCATTTGCAAGTTCATTACCAATTGACTGCACGTATCTGCCTAACTTCTCAGTTCTTGTTTCGTCATTGTTGTTTACAACAGTGACCTCACACTCTTTTTTCATTTTCGCCCATTCGCATTCCCATATTCTAATAACCTCGTAACCTTGTGACTTATAATCCGCTTCCTGTCTCATGGTTGTACTGTACCTATCAAGACTTGATTTGCCATAGAGTTTTTCTAAACCTTTCTTACATGCTTGATGTCCGTGAAATACACAACCGTGGAAGAGTAGGACAATCTTCTTCATGGCTGTACCAGATGGAGGAGGGGGACGTCTGTTATTCAATTCTATCGTTTGTTCATTTACGTTGAGTTGACGGGTAGATAAGAACTCATTAAGGTTAAAGGGAACGTAGTCTTCAGCTGGAATTTCAACGTAACCGTCAGGCTTTAGGTACCTATTTTTGATTTTAAATTTGCGCTCGCCACCATTCCTTGCATGTTCGATTCGATGACCCTTATACATCTCCATGAATGTAAGCCATTTCACACCATCATATGAGTAGTTTGAATCATCAGTGCGTCCTATATGAGCCAGTGTATTTTCAGGCATGAAGTGCATTTTATATATCATGAATGATAATGCAGCAATGGTAGAACAATCAAGCAGGCAGTCGACTTTATGATCCTTAAGGAAGATTCCCCTGAATTTCTCGAAGGATTGACGTAGAATATTAACATCTTGTACACAATAAGAAATACATTCCTTCATGATATCGTAGTCCTTATTGTTAAATGTTTGATACCAGCGTTCAAAATCGATCTTTTCACTGTCGGACATGCGATGTGTCTCAAAGGTCTCCTTATCCGGAATTTTACCCTTGTAATTTATATTCTCAAGGGTAAGAAAACGGTAAGGAAAGAATCCTTTAGAAAGCTCACCTGTAATGCCCATGCACTTAGGGAGTTTTTTCAAGGCGCAAGGCATAAACATTAACGTGTCCTTAAAATGGATATTGTGGTTAGCTGTCATAGTTATTATTTTGGTTCCACGTTTCACCGGGTTGGAGGATATGGAATGGACGGTAGGTCTGGCAAGCAGTTTGCTGTAAACAAACTGATTGTCGAACTTACCTCCATTATGAGCTGCAACTAGTATGTTGGTCTTCTTGTGTTTTTCAGCAAATCTGAATATATAATTGAGAAAAAGATCGACGGGACACTTCTCGTACTCTTCTGTTGCTTCCAGGTTCAATTTGAATATTTCAGTCCGGGCCGTGCCGCAAGTCTCACATGGTGATGAATTGTCTAGATCTTTCTCCCCGCAGTCATTGCATACTAGCATACTCACTAGAATATAGGGAAGCATATCCGTTTTTGTGCGTCCTCCTTCCTCTTCACGACTATTATGATTATAGGTTTCGATATCATAATAGAAGGTAAATGTTTTCTTACGTTTTGCGAAAGCATCATCTGTAGGAACCTTGATCTGCTTCATGAAACACTGGTGATTATCACCTTCTATTCCGTACTTCTCATCGCATACTCCACATTTAATATGCATGCAGTCGTGTTGGTGGTCACCCCTTTTATCAGCTACTATCTCATTATCGCATAATTCACATACTTTAAGGTATTTGCATGTGAGATCTTTATGCAATTTAAGACAAGCCTCATTATAGAAATCCCGATTGCATTTATCACAATGTAAAAGTGTAGATGTGTCGCCAGGCATCCCTTTACATTTATAAGTTAAGCATTGCCCACATCTGTATTCAGTGCATTCATTTTGTAAATGATTAATTAAATGATCTGTGAAACTATAACACTGATGACAAAAAACTGGCCCATGGACATTCTTAGGAACTACACTGCCTAAAGCTATCTTGATGGAATCTCCTGGAAAAGGATAATAATGGGTTTCTTCGGGATCATAGCCTATTACAAAGAGGTGAGTCCCTATTCTGGGTTTAAACACTATTTCGAGTTTGCCGTTCTCATCTTTAGTAAAAACAAATATACGGCAACCTAATGTTTCCTCTATTACTGCAAAATCATCTGCCTTTAGGGGTTCTTCATAAGTCAGTCCACACCGAGTTGCAATCTCGCCACCTATTTTATGTAGATTCTGAGGTGTAAATGATCCTATTTTAGGTGCATCTTCGTCGGGCTTTTTAGGTACATGAGTGTGGAGCTTATAGCATGCTGCTATAGCCCTGAACCCACATCCTACACTTGTTCTTATTTCCCTATTGTCGTTATTTATACCTAAGTGTACAGTGTTCATGTAGGGGTGTTTAAAGTTCACAGAAGAAGGGTCAATTGGACCATTTCCCTCTGGATTGTGGCATATCTGAACATCTACCATGAAATCATCCAACATGGCTTGGTCACCAGATTGAAAGAGTTCTAGAAAACGGTCCGACAGATACTGGGCGAGATTTGGGCGGGAAATCTCTTCATGGGGAATGCGGATGTGGAATTGTCCCCCATTCCTATCCGTAAAAAGAAAACCTGCCCGAAGGGTATATTCCCGATATGTTACTACGCTTCTAACCTGTTCTATCACGTTGTGAATGACAGCTACTAGTACGTCGTTGATGTCTCGTTCCGTTAAAGATCCGTCTGGTGTCGATACGTACTCTGTAGCGGTGCTGGTCGATAATCCCTGAATTACGCGTAGATCCTTCGCTCGTTACCTTCAACAACTCTGTCGAGAAAGGTGCAGGCGGTTCATCAACCTCCTCCTCATCGTCATGAAACACCTCAACACGTGAAGGACCCGCTACAGCTCCGTCATCTACAATCCGGCCAGGATGCCCTTTCTGTTTAGCTTTTTTCTGGAAAAAGAATGAAAATTCATAAACAACTGTGTAACATACTAATATGTAACAATATTTTTCCAGTAATATTTTTCAGTAATATATAGAATAATTAGATTGTAACTTACCGACGATTCCGAAGTTGGGATATTCGCTTCAGATAAGGGGGTGGGGTTATCTTCACGGGTATTTGGAGATTCAGTGGATTCGCCAGTATTTAAGGCATGCTGATTACGGGCAGGCACTCCAGATGATTTCTGTTGAAAGGTGAAAAAGAACGTGTAAGCTAATTGTAGACTGTTATAGGTGTAATATATACGTATTCCAGAATTTGAAATATGCTTACCTTTCCTTGTTTTTCAGTCCCAGCGCTGAGAGACGTCGTACGATCTGAGGAATCACGGACTGTACGATCTGAATTGGATTTACCAGCTACTGCACCACGACCTGTTGAACCGTTACGGTTTTTGACATCAGCGATACGACGAAGTCTACGCCTTTCATGCTTGGAGATTAACCTCTTCTTATTAGGACTGCTGGGCTTCCTGCGTGTAATCTATAGACGGGAGAAAACATGTATGTAAATATAAAAACAAATTGTAGATTGTTATAGAACAGATATAGAGATATATAGGGAAATCATGTATTGAAATACCCATACCATTCCTTGATTTCCATCGGTGCTGGTTCGGTTTGTAGAAATACATCCTCCACCAAGCTGTGCTGCACCTGCTTCTTCAGCGGCATTGGATGATGCTTCGGATTTGGCTCGTTCAGCATTATTACGTTGAAGCTTACGACGTTCGAGCTTGGATATCAACCTTCTCTTAACAGGACTATTTACATTCCGATCACCTCTAACTTTGTTGACACATTGAGCATTATCACACTGTAATGAAACAGTATTATAAGTATATATATATATATAAGAATATCTATTGTAATAACGTCTATGAATATAATAACGCTTAAGAAACTTACTCTAGGTCGAATCCTATTTTCATTAGCTTGGGGATTAAGAAATAAGTCCATCTTTCTCTCAGCTTCAAGTGCAGCTCGTACATATTCCTCATCATTATCCGTAGATATATCAAGATCAATTTCATTAGTGTTCGCAGGTACAGGAAGGGGTATTTCGTTCTCGGTCGGTTCAACCACCTTACGCTGTAAAATAAATATATATATATATATATTATAATAATAATTATAATAATAATAATAATAATAATAATAATAATAATAACACTTACCCTTTTGCAAGGCATGGCGATATTCTGTCTTCGTTCATCATCAGCCTCGACTGCCTTTTCATAGGTTCGCACAGCTTCTACTAATTCCACCTCATCGACTACTTCCACGAGTACGGACTCTGACACAGTTTCTCCATCTCCACTGAAAGTACGTTTTAATCCTCGTTTTTGATTAGTTCCAGACATATTTCCGTTTTCTTCTTCAACAATTCTTTCCACAGAGTGTAAAACACTGAAACAGAAATGAATATATATATATATATATATATATATATATATATATATATATATATATATATATATATATATATATATATATATATATATATATATATATACGGTTAATTAAATAAATTATTATTATATATATATATATATATATATATATATATATATATATATATATATATATATATATATATATATATATATATATATATATATATATATATATATATATATATATATATATATATATATATATATATAAACAATATTATTACATTGGAGCGTATGTAATTCACAGCCAATACGATGCCCTTGAAACACACTGAATAAATTTACCTTGACGTCAAGGTTTTTATATGCAAGAATTTAGCCCTTAGGGTATATATTTTAAGCCTAATGTGCGTAAAGGTTAACTAGTACTCTTTAAAGTTTACATATGTATTTCAAATGAGGAACAATGTCTTAAATCTAATATATATATATATATATATATATATATATATATATATATATATATATATATATATATATATATATATATATATATATATATATATATATATATATATATATATATATATATATATATATATATATATATATATATATATATATATTCCGTAAATATTATTATACGCTATAGTTTTCTTTTAAAATAAATGGAATACGATGAGGAATCATACACTGAAACGCAATTATAAAAATATTCTTTTATTGAGTAAAATTACATCATTTTTAGAATTTCCTGAACAATAATAAAATCGTTGAGTATTGGGTTTTTAGCTGAGAATACATTAACGAGATCTTCAAGAGGGCGATTTTTAAGTAATCCTTGTAAAAAGTAAACGGCATAGAGTCCACATAGCTGTGACGAGTATGATTGTATCGGAAACGTTAAGGTTTTCATATAGCTTGAATTATTGTTTCTTAGGAATTGCTTTATATAAGGGGCTGAATATATATTCGATTGATGCAGGGAATCAACTAGAATCATACAGTTTTCATCAAGTTTGTATAGTACAGCCCAATGACCCTGAGTAGTTTCCCATCTAGGTGAAGTGTTAAATATCAGCCCTCCGTCTACTCTTATTTTTATATCTTCTAATTCATTACTGGCATACGTATGCTTGAAACCCCTTACTGATGTCAGTAATACGCCAAGTTCGGTCTCGTTCATGTTTAACCGGTTAGAAGCACGTTTCTAACTCTGTCTAGTTCAATGAGACTTTGGTATTCCATATAGACCAAGACTGAAACAGGAACCTGTAAGCTCGATGCAAAATTTAAATTCAGTCCTAAGGATCCACTCGTTACAGCGCTTAAATGAGTAGAGGCAGACGAAGAAAGATCGGCCGTTAGTTCATAAGCATATAAATTAGAATTGTCAACGTAATCTTGTAGTGTAATTCCCGTTCCTGAATCACTACACTGCACAGTTTGAGCTATCAGATCGTAGAAAGGCCGAGAGCACAACGACTCATAGGGAATGGTGCTATAAGACGTTTCGTAATCCCTACCGTGTGAATGCCCATCGATTTGAAGACTGATCCGTTTTAAATTGAAATGTTGGAATTTAAAGGTTGGCTTTTTATACTTGCCTGTTACAGCTGTATGCTCAAGCATACCTACTACAACTTTCAGCGGTAGAGTAGCGTTAACAATGTTGGGATATTAATATTTGATAAACCAGGTGTAAAGTTAAAAATCTTTGTCTCCACTCGTATCAATGGGTACTTTGCGGTTGAGGAAAGAAGTGATTTTTCAATTTCAAGATGTCTGTTAGCTGTGAGTTTCACTTTGCGTACATAAATATAGGTCTCCAACAATTTGAAAATTGGGGATGGTGGAGTACTCGTAGCACCGCTTTTAGTGCTTACTTTCAATGCAAACTGTGGTGCAGACCTAGTCAATTTCAACTTAAGTTCCACACCTGGGAGTAGAAGTCGCTCCTGATTAAGTAGATCCCCCATTAGTCGACCGTAAAATTCGTAGGTGTTACTTGGAGATTTCGCTGCCCTGTCAATATGCTTATCTACATCTTTAAAGCTGTAGAACCCACAGGATTGCAGGTGGGATTGTTTCGCATCTTCACTAAAGTTTAAAAGATTGTTGATGTAGCATTTGTAGGGGTATAAGGCTGTAGCTGAATTAACAGGTGTTTCATTAAGGAATATTTCCAACTGGCTGAAAGCGGTATACAAGAAGTTACTCTCAGTGTAAACGACATGATCATCGGATGTAGGTAGGTCGCTTCCGTCTTCTGATAAAAGTTTCACTTTCAAGTATAAATGGATGTCACAGGGATCGATGTAAAAGTCCCCCGATCCAGTTACTATAAACTCTAAAGGGGCATCGCTATTGGTAATCGAGTGAGTGGGATTGATAGATACGTAATTGCTATTAAGCAGACTAACTTGGGTAGGCGGAACATTAAAAAGATTTAATTCTGATTTACAACAGCCATCAGACGCACTGGTTAAGAAATGCATCCTGTCGGTTCAAAAGCTTTCCTAAGAATGAATAGAATATAATATCACACCTCTTATATACTTTACCTAGATAAGGTTATATATATTCTGATGAGCCCTCAGTTCCATTGTAACCTTTAGGCTAGTAAGAAGTGTTATCGAACCTTCGTGCAAAGAACCTTGCTATTTTACTGTGTTCATCATGCCCAGAGTTATCCGTTTCACCTCTATACACGACATTGTACAGTGGGAGGAAATTCTTCCAGCCTATGGAGTTTCAATTGTTTATAAAAGAAGACCCGAAGGTAGTGAATTTTACACGTGTACTAGCTCGCGTACAAACTATAGTAACCAAAGGGTATTAATCGGCACAAAAGCAGTCCAGAGTGTAACGAGGAAACCTAAACATTCATTTCACAGTGCGGTAATCCATCAGTCAGTTTAATCGGCACAAAAGCAGTTATCAGCCAGAGTGTAACGAGGAAACCTAAACAACTCACTATCGAGTTTTCAAAGAAACATAACATAACCAGAATGGAAGTACGAGTATGGAGAGCGTATAACTCGTGTACATTTAAACGCACCCGTTACGGTTTCTTTATTACAGGAATACAACAGTTGAAGTATATGACCAAGATTCGCAAGAGGGTGTTATTACAGAGTGTAAGGTCAGAAATGTTGAGTAATCACGTAAATACGGCACATTATATGCTGTATGAGGAATACTACACATTTAAGAAAATGCTTGCGGGTAACTCTGAAGATATTATTGAATACTTCTTGAGATCCATAGACATGTATAAATTTATTTCAATGTTTAAAAAACAATGGTGTGATTCTATTTACACTGATGGTCCAGAAAATAAACATACTATGATTTCTATACGTGATCTTTTCACATATATATTAGGAGATGGCGTGCATGTACTAAGAGAATACCTATTGGAAAACGATCTGAACGAATGGCATATTTGTAAAGCCTTCGAAAGAGTAAGTTTGAAATAAGCATAGAACGAATCTTTAGGTTAACGTATAAATATATTTAAAAGGAAATCTATGTATACTACATCCTTACTGAACTAATAGCTGCCAAGCATGGAGGACGTGTGTAAATTCATGTTCCGTACACCTGCAACATGTCTTATAGCCGGTCCAACTGGATGTGGAAAAACATTTGCAATACTAAGATTATTAAGTGAATTAGAGATATTTGAAGAGCCACCTGTGAAAATAATATGGTGTTATAACGTATTTCAAGCAAAGTTTAACGAATATAAAAACCTTATTCATTTTCATGAAGGCATCTATGACGTAAAATCGTTAGAGGATATAAAAGGACATAAGGTAATAATATTGGACGATCTCATGCATAAGGTGAATATTGAGATAGCAGAAACATTTACTGTTTATTCTCACCATCTAAATATCTCAGTGTTCTTTATTACCCAGAACATTTTTCACCAAAGTAAACATATGCGTAGTATCTCCCTGAATACCCAGTACTTGATTCTTTTCGGTCAGAGAAGGGACATGAGTCAGATCAACGTGCTAGCCAGTCAAATGTTCCCCCTTCAGAGGAAAGAGTTCTTAAAAGTATATAAAGAGGTTACTTCGAAGCCCCACGGTTATTTGATGTGCGAACTTCACCCTAAAAACACATACAGAGTGTTACTCCGCACCAACATTCTACCCTCCGAAATCGAAACTGTTTATATTCCTGAATAATGTTGATAAAGAAATATTTACCGTTGATGAAAAATTATAAGAAACTTAGTAAAAAAGAAAAAGAGAAATTACTAAAAAACACTGCATTTGTAAACTGCGTCTGCGAGATCTGTTTAAATATGGTAAAACAGGTCATACCATTGAAAACTAGTCAGAAGAGAAAGTTACGTCGTCACAGCAACATCATTCGTAAACTTGTCCGTAAAGTTAAGACGAATAAGAATTTAAAGAATAAAAAGAAACTGTTACAACAGGGAGGCGGAGTTTTCCTTCCATTACTCTTCTCCGTAGTTGGGCCCTTGTTGTCTAAACTGCTAACAGGAAATCACACGTAAGAATGAAGAAGGCTGTAGTAATCCCCTTCGAACAATATACAAAGCTACAGGATAATTCTTTGGTTATTCCTCAACCTCTTCCCGAAACACTTCTTGATCCGCTAGTTGAACAGATACGTATTTTTGAAAAGGAATTAGCAGATATATTAACTTCAATAAACGAGAAAAGGATGAAATATCAGGAAATATTACAAAAATTATTAGAAGTCAAAGACAAGTATACAGGAGTGCACCCTGTTTCAAATGAAGTTTCACAACGCGACTATGAAAGAAAGGATTTTAAAAAGGTTTTAGAAAACAGCTTACCACCTACATTGAAGAATAAAGGAAACGCATTATATGATACTTTAAAGGACCAGCTAAATTGGAACGAATTAGGGCAGATTGTAGTTAATGAGCAGCCATTGCATGGCTCAAATATAGTAGACTTGGTCTCAGACTTAGCTCGGGATTGGAAAAAGAAGCCTATACCAGGATGGGATATCATTAAACGCGAGTTACAGGGTATTAATTTCCCTCGGAGCTTAATTCATAATAAGCAGAGGCTACAGGATTGGGATAATCAGCCATCGGTATCCGATCCTGTAGGTCCTAATGAACGACCTTACAAGGGAATATTACATCGTAAGAGCAAAACAATAAGTAGTCCACAAGTGATAAGAAAAAAGCGAAATGAACTAGCGCGAAACTGGTTAAGAATGTAATATACATTACGGCATTTGAATACAAAGATACAGCTGAATCCCTCTCATCATAAAATATTCAGAAACAGAATCGTGCAAGGATATACAGGAATACACAGGATCATTCTTGTATATACAAGAGCGACGTTAACTCAATTAGGCCTAAAAGTGTAACTCCGCCTCTTATGTTTCACCATCATAACTCTTAAGCCTAATCAGATGATTGGTTGATGGAACGTAAGACAGTAAAAGGGGCGGAGCTATATAAGCTCCGCCCACCTCTTATTCATGTATATAAACCCCACGCGCACTCTAAATCACCATATATTTGTATTCCTGTCTTCCTATGGTTAGTAGTTGTGTTACAACCAAAATGGCGTGTCTAGTAAGAAATATCACGGTCAGTGAGCTAACGTCTTGGTCTGTGGTGCATCAGCACTGCGCTATTATCTTGCGTTTTAGACGAAGGCCATCAGGTGACCGTTACATCACCTGCTTAGCTCCCTTACCTGGCTATAATAAGCCGCTATTCATCTCGGTTGAAAGTCTCAGTATCATCATGGAAGCTGTTTCGGACTGGGTAGCCAAAGACTACATAAACCTCAGTTTGTTAAATGAATGGGCATTATCTGTATCACAGGGTGGTCCTGACGATCACAAACGTTTAACCTTGGTTTTTTCCTTACACGAAAACATTCCGAGGATACATATAGGCTGTTGGCTTCGACGTAATGCGTCATCTGTTTTCTCATCAAGTGCACATGCCGTAACAATAAGTGGTAAAGAAGACATCGAGTTGTTCCTAAAGATGAACGAAGAATTCCTACATAGATTAGAAGATACGAATACCTTGGAGGACCTCATACACACAGCGTATCGATTGGTTTACGGTATCTATAGTGATAGTTTTATGTTTAACTCTAACAACGTTGCTAAGATGATGGAGGTTGTCGATCTTAGTCGTTTTACTCATGTATGGAACGAGGAAATGGCCGGTGAACGATGTAAAAATCATACTCTGAAGATTTCAGCTGCAGAAATGTACTCCTTCATTAAGGGGGAGGGAAAGGTAGGCTTAGATTCCTACATCGAAACGACGCAAGCAATTCTAGATGCATTAAAGTAATTATTATTACTGTAAATATTACTACATCTGTGTAAATATTACCGCTGCATTGTAAATAAAATGTTTTTTATATTTTTACATTTCCTTATCCTTTTCATTTTTTGGTCCTGTGCCTATATATATATATATATATATATATATATATATATATATATATATATATATATATATATATATATATATATATATATATATATATATATATATATATATATATATATATATATATATATATATTTATTTTTATTATTTAATTTTATTTAATTTTTATTTAATTTTATATTATTTTTATTTTTATTTTACTTTATTATTTTATTTTATTATTTTATATTTTATTATTTAAATTTATTTTATTATTTTATATTATTTAATTTTATTATCTTATTATTTTATTTTTATTATTTATTTTTATTATTTTTATTATTTTTATTTATATATATATATATATATATATATATATATATATATATATATATATATATATATATATATATATATATATATATATATATATATATATATATTTATATATATAACTATATATATATAACTATATATATGGTCAGTAGCTAACATGGCGGCAAAGGAGGTAGTTGATAAATATTACTTTAACCTGAGGGAACCATATAGTTTTGGGGGGTTCAACAGGTTTGCTTTAAGGCATCCTAATATTGAGAAAAAAGAGTTAATCTAGAGGGGGAAGAGGCATTTACTCTACATAAGCCTGTAAGAAAAAAATTTCCTACCCGGAAAACCATAGCCTCCCAGGTCGATAGTGTGTGGCAGTTAGATTTAACGGAAATGATTAAATATAGTTCTTATAATAACGGGCTTCAATACATACTTTTTACTATTGACGTATACTCTAGATACCTATGGTTGAAACCCTTAAAAGATAAAAGATCAGCTACAGTGGCCAATGCCGTACTTGAAATTATAAAGGACGAACGGAGAACCCCTAAATCATTTTGGACAGATTCAGGAATGGAGTTCAAGGGCCGAGAGTTTCAGGAGTTGCTCTGGGAGTATGGTATAAGCTATTACAATACATTTTCCGTAAACAAAGCGGCTATAGTTGAAAGAGTCCAGCGAACTGTTAAAGAACGCATGCATAGGTATTTTACTAAGATGAACACCTTTAAATATATTGATATACTGGACGATCTGGCTTATTCCTATAACAGGTCTTACCATAGAACTATAAAGTCAACTCCTTTAGAAATGTCAAAAACGAGAGGTTATACGTCGTATAGGGATGAAAAAGAAAACAAAATAAAAGATAATTCAGGAATAAAGGTGAACGATTATGTAAGAGTATCTCGAACAGCAGAAAGATTCAGAAAGGGTTATGAAGCCGGGTGGACTACGGAAGTTTTTAAAGTTCACAATATCCGACCGCTAAGCCGTGACAGTTTAAAGCTATATTATCTGGAGGATTTAGATGGTGAAAA
>JABUQX010058253.1:42500-45000 GCA_015478945.1 Trachelipus rathkii | reverse complement strand
TCTCTCTCTCTCTCTCTATATATATATATATATATATATATATATATATTTAAAATTAATATATATATATATATATACACAAATATATATATATATATATATATATATATATATATATATATATAAAGGTTGGTGGGACGGACTCTCTCTCTCTCTCTCTCTCTCTCTCTCTCTCTCTCTTCGGATGGGAAAACGCGGCTGCAGAAACGCTCGCGGCGGGCGGGAAAACGCGGCGGGACGACCCTGCGGGGGACCAGGATCAAGGTTAAGACATTAAAAAAGGGCTAAGCCCCTAAAGACATATCAAAAAAATACCGGGGGCAAAAATTGCCCACGGTCGAAAAAAATTAGGGGGTACATTTACAACAGTTTGCTGACGCAACCGTTTGGCGCCCTTTCTTCGAAAGGGTGCTAAAAAATAGGGGTGCCAGAAAATTAGGGGTGCCAGAAAATTAGGGTTGCCAAAAAAATTAGGGTTGCCAAAAAAGGGCAAGGCCAAAAAAGGTCAAGGCCAAAAAAGGTCAAGGCATGGTAAAATCACCCTCAGGAAACAACCTGGCGGTCAGAAAAGGTCAAAAAAGGTCAAGGTCATTTTCGAACGGAATGACCGTCCTACTACTATTGCGTATCGGGCATGGAAAAACTCTCGTTCTCCTATCACTCTTACTAATTTTCATTCTGCTCGGAATCGTTGCAGGGATATTATTCATCAGGCTAAGCGTACTTTTACTAAAAGAAAGTGCGACAACCTGCTTGGTTCTCCTACTGATAAAAATTTCTGGCCCCTTGCCAAAAACATCTCTAACAACTTTTGTAAATCTGCCTTTCCTCCCCTTATTCGCTCTGACGGTTCTGTTGCTAACTCTCCTTCTGATAAGGCCAATCTCTTCGTCCTCCTTTTTTCATCTAATTCTACCCTGAACGATTCTGGCATTCCTCCTCCTACTCCTTCTCATCTCAGGTTTCCAATGTCTTTACCTGTAATTACACACGATCGTGTGCATGGGATCCTGAGTTCTATGAACGTCTGGAAGGCTAGTAACCCGGATGGAATTCCTCCCCGTGTTTTGAGGGAGTGTGCTTCTGAGCTGACGCCTATCCTCGTTCAACTCTACTCTCTATGTCTTCATACTAATACTTTTCTTCATTGCTGAAAGCGCGCATTTGTCCAACCGATCCCGAAAAGAGGTAGCCGCTCTGATCCTTCTAACTATCGCCCTATAGCTCTCACCTGTATTCTATCTAAAATCTTTGAAACTCTTAACTCTCAAACTCTCATTTCCTGGATCATCTGGAGTCTCATTCACTTCTTTCAGATCACCAGCATGGCTTTCGTCGTTCGAGGTCAACTGGAGATATACTTTCCTATCTAACTGATTTATGGTCTTAGGGATCATGGGGAGTCTTGCGTGGGGGCGCTCGACATATCCAAGGCCTTTGACCGGGTTTGGCACGCGTCACTGCTCTTTAAGCTCCCTTCCTTTGGGTTTCCTCCTTCTCTTTGCTTACTCTAGTCAAGTTTTCTCTCTGATCGTTCCATATCAGCACTTGTTGATGGAACATACTCTTCCTCCTTTTCTGTTAACTGTGGTGTTCCGCAAGGTTCTGTTCTCTCTCCAACTTTATTCCTACTTTTCATCAACGATCTCCAGCTGTACTTCCAACTCTGTTCACTCTTATGCCGATGACTCAACTCTCCATTCTTCCAACTCATTTCAAATCTGCTCCCTCTTTTGCTTCTAGAGTTGCCTCTCGTCTTCAGCTTTCCGATTCTACTCTTGCTGATCTGGATGGGATTTTCCGGTGGGGTCACCGCAACCTTGTAAAATTCAACTCTTTAAAAACTCAACTTCTCCACATCTCCCTCTCAAAAACACCTCCGACCTTTCCTATTTCCTTCAAAGGCTCTAACGTCTCTCCTGTGAATAACATAAAAATTCTTGGTCTTAACATAAACAACAAATTATCTTGGAAACCTCATATTTCCATGGTTGCTAAGGTGGCCTCAAAGAAGCTAGGAGTTCTGTTCAGGTTGCGGGAATTTTTTTCCTCTGAACAGCTACTCCAGTTATATAAGGGCCTTATTACGCTCTTGTGTAGTGCTGTTCTCAAATTTGGGGGGCTTCGGCTCCCACCCTTCTATTGGATACGGTTGAGTCTAAAGCTAGACTAATAAACTGTTCCCTACTTTCAAACTCTCTGGACCCTCTCTATCTCTGCGCGTAACATTGGCGCTCTATCCCTTTCTATAGGTACTACGGCGGCAGATGCTCGGGGGAGTTGACCTCTCGCATTCCTCACCCTTGCGTTATCCTCAGCACAGAGGTGCCTTGCTCTCGCACGAATTCTGCGTGAGTATTAGAACACCAGACTTGTTTGTTGTGGTGCCTCTTTCTTTCCAGCTACTTCTGTTCTGGAACTCCTTGAATTCTTCTGTTTTCCAACTATATTTAATCTTTCTCTCTTTAAAGCCCACGTCTGCGCTCACAGGCACTGTTAG
>JABUQX010058253.1:15000-20000 GCA_015478945.1 Trachelipus rathkii | reverse complement strand
TTCATTATTAACAATTGCAACCTTGTGTCTTAAATAAAAGAGAGAAAGAAACAGACAGTTAGAAAGAGAGATTTGCTCTTACTATTACGGTAATAAAAAAAAACAAAGCCTTTAAAAAGCCTAAATAACTAAAGACTAAACAAAGTCCTTTCTATTTTGCTTCGCAGAATTGATTATCATGAGTGTAATTAAATCGGAATTGGTTGTCGCCAACATTACAACCAATTCGGAAAATTATACTCGGAATAAAACAATTTACGATGGTAAATGATTTTCCCAGAAACAAATTCTTTTTTCTTTTATAACTCGCCGGAGTCGGAGAAAAAAAAAAAAAAAAAAAGAGAGAGAAGAGAGAGAGAGAGAGAGAGAGAGAGAGAGAGAGAGAGAGAGAGAGAGAGATAAGAAGAAAATCAAAAATCTAAATAGAAACACGAGAAAAGGGGGAGGTGGGGAAGAGAGATATACCCGATGGAGAGCAGAATTAGAAATTCGGCAAAAACTAAATTTTATTAGCCATCAGGAAAAAAAAGTTAAGCCAAAACATAAAAAAATATAAACAGAAGAAATATATATATATATATATATATATATATATATATATATATATATATATAATATATATATATATATATATATATATATATATATATATATATATATATATATATATATATATATATATATATATATATATAATAATTGTAAATTATATATATATATATATATATATATATATATACTTTATATATATATATATATATATATATATATATATATATATATATATATATATATATATATATATATATATATATATATATATATATATATATCAGTGATGTATGTGACGTCCACACAGCACATCCGCATCCGTATAAAAGTATAAAATCAGCATTAAATTTGACATCCGTATCCGATTGTGGAATTTCCGATTCTGAAATATCCGTATCCACATCCGCAATTATTGAATGCGGATGTATAAAATATTTTGTTAATTTGTTTTCTAGTGTTTGATTAATTTTTTGGATAGTATGAATAAGTAAATTTTTATTCTTTTTAATTTTATATATATATATATATATATATATATATATATATATATATATATATATATATATATATATATATATATATATATATATATATATATATATATATATATATATATATATATATATATATATATATATTTCTTTATCCTCCCTTGATTTCCCACAGATGTGTGGCAGGGTGCGTAACGTGCACTCTGCATCATCAATTGAATTTTCATTCAACACATAGCTAAATATTTAAACTCAGATACTTGTTCCAATTGCTCACCATCCAACATGATTTCAAACGAGGATTCTCTTCAATCATTACTATCCCCTTACTAGTATCTACATTTACTTTCACTTTTTTTACACACTCTGCCAAACACCTCTTCCAATCCTCTCAAACTCTCCTCAGATTCGCCACACTAAACCATATTTTTCGGAGAACAATAAGCAGGAGACCCTCCAGTCTTTTCCAATCTCTATCATTCTAACACCTTCCTCTATCACCCTTACCTTTAATTCTTCCACGACCACATCCATATATGAAATTAATAACCAAGCCGACAAAACACAACACTGCCTCACTCCACTGTTAATATTAAACCATTCACTTTCAATTCTATTATTCTTACACACGTTTCACTATCGACATACATACTTTTGATTTATTCAGAAGCTAACCATCAACACCATATATCTATCACTAACACCTGCCACAGAGCTTCCCTATTAATCCTGTCATACGCCTATTACATGTTCATTAAACCTGATTGCAATTTATTCTTCTTCTCTCATTTTCTTATTCATTTATTTCAATGTGAAATTTTTATCTACACAACCTCTACTATATCTAAATGCACCTTATTCTTCGTCAATCAGTCCCTCAGCCACTAGACTCACTCTTTCAACCAAAATAATATACCATCATATATCTTCCCTACCACACTCAATAAACTAATTATCCTATTGTTAATTTGTTTCTACAGTTCCCTTTATCTACTTTACCTTTATATAAGAGTACTGTTACTGCTCTCCTCCAATCTTCCGAAAGTACACGTTTCAAAACCGCTCTGTTGCACAACTTCCATATCCAATCAACCACAATCTCGCTTCCATTCTAGATCATTTCACCAGTAATTCCATCTATACCTGCGGATTTATCATTATGTAACTTTCTCACTCTACCTATTACCATAGTAAAACCGTGCTATCACCTCATTCCCAAAATACCTTTTTCTTCTTACACCATAATAAAAACACACATTCGTATCACCTCTTCATTACTGCCAGTGTTATGCAAATTTTCAAAACTCATCCACACTTTCATCCCATCCATTTCATCAGTCATGAAAGTATCATCACTATTCATTATTCAATGAAGATTTCCCTTATTCTCATTCTTAACCTTGCGTACTTCCATCCAGAAGAGCTTTCTATTTCCTTGTAAATTCCCTTTCACCCTGTTTCTAAATAATATATATATATATATATATATATATATATATATATATATATATATATATATATATATATATATATATATATATATATATATATACTGTATATATATATATATATATATATATATTATATATTTATATATTATATATATATATATATATATATTATATATATATATATATATATATATATATATATATATATATATATATATATATATATATATATAAATAGTAATAATAATAATAATAATAATAATAATAATAATAATAATAATAATAATAAAAATAATAATAATAATAATAATAATAATAATAATAATAATAATAATAATAATAATAATAATAATAATAATAATAATAATAATAATAATAATAATAATAATAATAATAATAATAATAATAATAATAATAATAATAAAAAGATAATGAAAAGCCAAAGTGATCAATCAATGGAGATTTGGCTGCGAATATGTTCCCGCCAAGGCTTTGGCTTTAAATGAAGACGCAGAGCTTATCAAGACTAATCAAGTCTATGCGCTCATATCGTGGATGTAATGATTTCTGATAAGTCTTCTCCTTTTGCAGTTAGAGCAAATTGTAGAGAAAACATACTTACGCTAAATTTGTAGATTGACCACTTAGACTTTCCACTTTTCAATTATATAATTTACTTTTAACGGTTGCTCTAGCAAGTCATATGGAACGTAATAAAAAAAATAGCTCAAGAGCGAAAAAAGGGGTAACCTAGCAGAAGCGCAGTTTCTTGTTCCGTTAGCAGCGAAAAAAAAAGAGACGAGTGTTTGATCTGACTCGATCTAAAATAACATTTGTTTGCTTGAGCGCTCATGATAATCGCTCCGCTACCTAGTTCTGGCCAACTGTTCGCATTTTGGTATGTGTGTATGTGTGTGTATATATGTGTGTGTGTCTAACTACCGAAAATGCGTCTGTTTGGCGATCGTGTTCGCAGAGTTGGTTAGCTGGTTAGTTAGCTTGAAAAGCACTAAAAAGTGACAAATCGTTCATTCTGTAACGTCCTCGGCGAATGCTGACAGAAAAACGCTTGAGGTATAAAAAAAAATAGTTAAATGAAAGTCTATAAAAAACGTATATGTTAAAATAGCAATTTGAAATAAATAATGATATCACACTGAAAATACGAAAAAGAAAAAAAACATTATTCAAAAATATTCATCGTTTCTCGCGAACATTTCTCCTGCTGGTTGCGCTTATTATTATTATTATTATTATTATTATTATTATTATTATTATTATTATTATTATTATTATTATTATTATTATTATTATTATTATTATTATTTAGGCAGAATCTAAATTTAAACGTTCTGTTCTATATCCTTCTACAAATCTGTATCGATTTTTGGATCGCGTTTTAATCGCAAACTCCCTCAACAAACAATGGAGTCAATTAGTGAAAAGAATGGATGAAAAGATTGAGACAAAAGGGATACGAAAAAGGAAAAAAATGAGCTTCACTATTAAGGTCCGCCATGATTGATATGCTGCGATTATTTTTATCACAAAATTTCTTTACCTAGTTTCTGTGTAATTAAACAATAAACATTGATTGGTATAATGCTATAATTTAAAACATAATTGTAAACATAATTTAAAATTTACATGAATAAGGTATTGATTTAACAAATAACTACGATTGCTTTATGTTAGGTCATAGCTTGGTTGCTTGCTGTGCCATTTCCAAAGTTATTATTAATATTTCATTACTTCATTTTTCAAAAATTTACCGAAGAAAATAAAAAGATATTATAAAATGATGGATCATGAATTTTTCATTATATAATATTGTTATTTTTTTTTAATTATTTGAGTCACAAGTCACAACCCCCCTCCCCAAAAATATAATAAAAATAAAAATAAAAATTTATGTTGGGAACAAAACTTTTACTTGGCAGACTATCAATTTTTAAAAATAATTTAAATTAAATTAATATTAATTAAGTTGCATATTGTTTTGACTGCTGTGAACATGATATGAAATTTATATATATATACATATATATATATATATATATACTTAATATATGTATGTATATATATAACTATATATATACACCTGCTATATACACCTATGAACACTACCACGTACCGCATAATATATATATTTTTTATTTATATATATATATATATATATATATATATATATATATATATATATATATATATATATATATATATATATATATATATATATATATATATGTATATAAACAAACCGCCTTTATTAAAAACTTAATAAAATATTTTTTTTTGTTTTTTTTGGCTTATTTTTTTTTTAATATGTAGTTCTGCCACATATGTATTTCTGATGTTCTTATGCCTTTTTTTCATTCTCTGTGTTTCTTTTTCGGATTTTTATATTTCTTTCATTCATACCAGAACATATTCATCTCTCTCTCTCTCTCTCCTCTCTCTCTCTCTCTCTCTCTCTCTCTCTCTCTCTACTATACCATACTCTCCA
>JABUQX010058253.1:0-10000 GCA_015478945.1 Trachelipus rathkii | reverse complement strand
TATATATTTGTATCTATATATATATATATATATATATATGATTAAGACTCAATGCGGGGGCTCGTCCGACGCTCAATAGGCAAGCTTAAGCGCTTGCATTTAAGCGGAACGTAGCGACACTACTTGTTATTATTATACATACACAACTGTAAACCTGCAATGCACGTGTCTAAGTTTTTTTCGTGCGTGTAAAATAGAAAGAAAAAAAGAAAGAAAGAAAAATTGAAAAGAAATCTTGGTCGAGTGACTCATTGCAATTTTGTTTTTGTTTTTTTTTTTATCGACAAAACAATTCAAAACTCTTATTCTTTTTTTCTCTTTTATAAAAATAAATAAAGATAAAAAAAAGTAAAATAATAGAAAATATGAAAACACTTTTTTTTATCTACAATAAGACTCGAGTTTTTTAGCCTCTCTCTCTCTCTCTCTCTCTCTCTCTCTCTCTCTCTCTCTCTCTCTCTCTCTCTCTCTCTCTCTCTCTCTCTCTCTCTCTCTCTCTGTGCATATACATTGTTGGGCACCACTCCGTTTCTTCATTACTAACGTAGTTACTCTTTTGAGTAACGGAGTAATATCCGAACAGTTCGCCCGATCTAGTCGGCTACGTGGTCAGCATGGACGATCATTCAATAAAATTTTATCTTAAATTGTTTTCTTAATGCTGAGGACACCTCAAAGATAAAGGGCGAGTAAACACGAAAGAGAAAGATATCAACCCAATATATGGTTAAAAATGAACTGAGGCACATTATATACTATTAGAAGGTAATTGCATGACGTGATCTAGATGTCTGGGCTGTAGGAATGTGAAGGCAAACCAAAAATAATGCAAGTCGAATTGTTGTCTTAGATTTTATCAAAAATTGAAAATCAGCTGATCAGCATGCTAACGAAATTCTTAGTGCGAAAATATTTGATGTATCGCTAGCTACTTCTGAGATAATTCGTGGGCGTTCTCTCATTTTTTTTTTTTGGGTTGGGCGTACTTTACATACGATGATGTATGAAAGCGATGCAAATTCGAAATACTAAAGCGATCAACTAAATGCATGATTAAGCGTTAAATGATACTCGCAATAGGCCAATAGGGCAAGAAGGTAACGCGAACTAATAATAATGGAAGGAATGAGAGAATAAGCAAGCAAACAAGCAATCGTGATTGTCTGGTTGATGTTTTTTAGATCGTCAGTTGAAGAATATAGGTTTCAAACTAAATATACATTCTTTAGCGTACCATTTCATTTGAAAAGATAACAATGACTTACAAAATGATTATAAAAGTTCGCGTTTCTGCTTATTAAACAAAGAAAGAGAATAAATTAAAAAAAGTTAGCGTCCTTGATAATGGATCGAAAAGATTAGGGGCCAACAAGAATTTCCAATTTCATTATTAACAATTGTAACCTTGTGTCATAAATAAAAGAGAGAAACAGACAGTCAGAAAGAGAGAATTACTCTTGCTATTACGGTAATAAAAAAAACAAAGACTTTAAAAAAAAACTAAATAACTAAGGACTAAGCAATATATACTTTCTTATATATCTATAAAAGAAAAATTAGGATAAATACAAATATATAATAAAATAATAAGTATTATAATTATTTAATTTTATTAATTATATTAATTATATATTCATATATAATTTATTATCATATTATTAAAAATTATTTATGTATATAAATTATATTAATTTTATTATTTATAAAAAAATATTGTATTATTAATAAAAATTTGTACATAAATATTGATTATGATTGATTATATAGATAGCTAGTATTTATAAATAAAAGAAAGATTATTACCTATAATATGACTAATTATAACATCTATTGACAGACTAATTCCCCATAAATATATATATAAATATATATTATATATTATATTATATATTATACATAATATAATAAAATATAGTAATAATAAAAATATTATATATAAAATATACTATATTAATATATAAATATATAATATATTAATGTTTATTATTATATTATTATTACATTATGAATTTTGATTATTTATTTTTTATATTTTTTATTTATTTATAAATTTATTATTATTATATTCTATCCCCTACCCTTAACTAACCTTATTATTTATTTATATTATTATATATTTATATTATTATATTGTTATAGTATCAGTTTTTTCAACATGATTTTAAATAAACGATTTGGTTCTTCTTTAAATCATGTAGATCTGAAAATCTTTCACTAAATATAAGTTTTATTTTTAGTTTCTTTGATCATAATTTCGATGTGGGTTCGGATTGCATATACAATCAGATATGGATAAAACTCCATTCAACACCAACAAATGAGAATATAATATAAATATAATATATATATTATATAATATATATATATATATATATATAATATTTTTGATATATATTATTATAATATATATGATATTATATATATTATCAACATATATCATAATAGGCCTATATTATTATTATATATTATTATCTACTATCTCCAGTACCCCGTATCACTACTACCCTATCACCCTATCTACCTACCCACTATACTTGACGTGATCGTATTGACTTACAGTGTTTTTAGTGTTAAGAACTAAAGAATACGCATAGGGGTAGAAGCGAGCAGGTTGCGGCTGGTAAAGTGCAGTGGTAGGACCGCTCCGCAGCACAAGCACTCTATTCAATATGCGCGTCTGACCGTTATGACAATCATACAGCACCAGCGCATTGCTCTATTTGTAAAGACAGTTGAGCGCTATTACGAGCGGTTTAGCCATGCTAATTTCATAGGGCAACCTTATTGTGCACTACCCTTATTGCAAGGCTTTAGTTTAAGCTGAAATTTAAAAAGAATAAATACTGAAATTTTTGAAAGCTGAAATTATATTTCATTTATTATAGTTATCAAAATTTATTTAATATAATATTAAAAAATATGCTCAATATTTTTTTTTTTTTTTTTTTTTTTTTTTTTTTTTTTTTTTTTTTTTTTTTTGCATTATTTAAGTTTTCGAACAAATTTTATTTTTTTTTATATAGGTATTAAAGACTTCGGTAAATGCGTATGATTATCAGAAAAACTAATCGTTATCTCATAGGATGCCCTTTTTGTCTCCAAAATCTTAATTTACCTAAATTATATAATATTACCAAGGAGTGGACATAACACCTCCTATGTCTCCTCACTCTTCACTTATTTAATTATTTAAACCATATTCACTTTCTCGACTCTCATTTATTCTTAACCCACGCTTTATACTTCGTCATGCATTACTTTTGATTTTCCATTGTAAGTTTACCACAACACCATATATTCACCCTAACATTTTGTCCGCTCAGAGGGTTTCCCTATTTATATCCTTTCACTCAGCCCTCGTTCACAAATCCATAAAACCTAAATCTAAACCTTCTATTCTTTATTCTTTATTCTCTCTTCCATTATCTTAATCACCTGTCTACACCACTCGTCACCACCACCACCACTCCATCTGATTTCCAACCACTCCCCTCTCCCACCCAGTTCTCCACAATCGCACCTCTGTTTGTGTCCGCGTAGACTCTCCCTCCTCTATGTCATAGACTCTCATACCATAACTGCCCAGCCCACTATATCTTCCCTACAACCGCCAATAAACCTAATTTCCCTAGATTCCTACAATTTCCTTATTCCCTTTACACTTATATATCACCTCACATACCTATACTATATACTCTATATATACTTATATATATCCTATAAAACTATATATTACTACCTACTACTATATATACTATATATATATATATATTATATAATATATATATATATAATATACTATATTATAACTATATATATATATAATATATATTAGTGATGCCAGGTAAATTTCGCATTTCCGCACTTTCGGCCGGGAGCGTCGCACACAGTTATTAGAGGATCGACGCGATCCCCGCGATTTGCCCTGCGGATGGTGCGGGCGGAGGTATTTGTGATTGAGTCGAAGTATTGAGTTAAAGAATTTATTTTCTCTTCGCATGTCATGGTGATTGAATATTTTTGAATTTTCTCTCGTGTATTATAAAAACTTCATTGAAAAAGAATGGAGTCAGCTATGTGAGAGTATTTTGATCAGTTTTTCTAGGGGACCACTGCTAAGGGTGTAAAATATGCTTCTAAAAATATTCCAGAAAGGGGAGAGGTACCACATCTCTAAGAATCATCTAATAGGAGTCGAATTGCATATTACCTCTTGCTTTGTACAGCCATTTCGTATTAGTTACACATACATAACGTGGGAAAATGACATCAATATCAAACTGCCAATTAAGATTTGAAACCATTTTTGAGAAAATTACAAATATCACGCCTTTATCACTTCTGTCTCCTATTTTGTAATACACTCATTAATCTCTCAATGCCTAAGGTAAGCATTTTGAATCATCTTGAAAGGAAAATGATGACTGTTTTAAAAGGAATGAAGACTCTAATAAACTAGAGCTAGAAAACAACTCCCTTTTGGTTTCTGTGAAATTACACTGACCCCTCTCCATCCTATTGCACTTCCTTAGACTCCCCGTTATTACCAAGCAATTTTTGTAACACACCATATTAGCAGCAAGTATAAAATCGCCCACTTTGTGTTCAGTTAGAAAAAAAACTTCCATCCGAACAGTCTATAATTCTTTTTCAACAAGTCTATTAGAATTTCAACACAAACTCCACTAGCTGATTCCAAAAAACCACACGATTACCCAAAGATGTCCAGTGCCAAATGATTGAAACAACTATCACCAAGAAAAACGATAGATACAAATGATGATGATCCTATCAGTTGTGGAAAGTTAAGCCCAAAATGTTTTAACCCACGCTTGAAGTAAATTGCAAGGAAATAAAATACATGGCCTTGTCCATCCAACTAGTGTTTCCCAAGGAGAGAGTATTTTTAACAATTGCTGGTCTAGTATATGGATGAAAAGAGAAACAGATCTTCAACATGAAAAGGCAGGAAAATTTATTCTAGTACTAGGTTTACAAATAAGTATATATAATCGTATTGCTAAAGATATCTTTTTTTCATTATGGTCGGAGGTTGGAAGAGGTTAAGTTGAGGGGTTGCATTCTGAGTTGGGTCCCGTTCTCCTCGCACCCTGGTAAACTAATCTATTATTAATAGATTGTGACTTAAACTTTTAAATTATATTATATACTATATATATATACTATATATATACTATATACTATATACTAATTAATATATTATATAATAAAATAATAATAAAATATAGTATAGAGTAGGTATAGGAGGTAAGTACCATATATATATATATAATATATAATATATATTATATAATAAGGTATGCGCCAAAATTCAGAGACAGAGCCCTATTCAGGGAGTGGGTGTTGCACGCTAAAATTTCATCGCTAAGGCGCTACAACTTACCCGCAGATTGAGCACAGGACGCAGGCTATTGAAGTGAGGCGAGATATAAAATTCAGCAGGAAACACAGAAGATAGAAGAAAATTCAACAGAACAGAGGGTGGCAGGAAAAGAAGGAAGCACTCAGGAACTAAGCCTGGATTTACCTACATCAACACAAAACTCGTGCGCAAGACAAGCACCCCTGTGCCTACGAAGGGCGTCGTAAGGTAGGTGGTCAGCGAGTGGTAAGTCCCATCGAAACACCTGCCGCTGCGGTACTATAGAAAAGAGATAAAGTACCAACATCGCGCAGCAAGATAGAGGGTCAGTGAACTGGAAAAGTACAGTAACAGTTTTATAAGCCTTTGGCTATTTGACTCGACCCTTATGTTACAAAGCTGGTGAAACCAGAAGCCCCCCAGATATGAGAACAGTTACTCCATACAATGGGAAGAGACCCTTGTATAGCTGGGATAACTGAGAAGAGCGAAAAAAAGTCTCGCAGTCTAACAGAACTCCAGTTTCTTTGAGGCCGCCCTAGCAAACCGTTGTGATGTGGGTTTCCAAGACATTTTTTAGTTAATGTTAAGGCAAGGATGTTTATATTTGTCAACAGGAGAGACGAGAGAACCGTCGAAAGAAGATAGGAAAGTTTTAGAAGGTGTTTTTAGAGAGGGAGATTGTAGAAGATTGAGTTTTTAAAGAATTTGAATTTCACAAGGTTGAGACGACCCCAATCGGAAATTCTATCCAGCCCACTCACGAGACACCTTCAGCAACTGAAAGATATAAGACGAGAGGTATTCTAGGAAGTAAAAGAGGGAGGCAGAATTGAAATGAGTTGAGAATGAAGGGTCAAGTCATCGGTATATGAGTGGGATAGAGTTAGATGTGCAGATGAGAAGACATTAATGAAAAGTAGAAGAATTAAAGTAGGAGATAAGACAGAACCCTGAGGAACACCACTATTTGACAGAAAAAAAGAAGAAGAAGTCGCCCCATCAACCACAGCCGATATTGAGCGACTTGAAAGAAAGCTAGGACATAAGTAAGCAAGAGAAGGAGGAAACCCAAAGGAGGGGAGGCTTGGAGACGCGTGACGCGTGCCATACCCGGTCAATGCTTTGGAATATGTCAAGCGTCACCACGCAAGTCTCCCCGTAGGTTCCTAAGGCGGAAAATACATAAATCGGTTAAATAGAAAAGTATTATCACCAGATGACCTCGAGCGCCGAAAGCCGTACTAACTGGCGATCGGAAAGAAGGAGAATGAAATTCCAGATGGTCTAAGAAGTGAGAGTTAAGAAGGATTTCAAAGATCTTAGATAGAGTACAAGTGAGAGCTATAGGGCGATAGTTAGAAGGATCAGAGCGGCTTCCTTTTTTCGGAATAGGTTGGACATGTGCGTTTTTCCAACACTGAGGGAAAGTGTTAGTATTGAGACAGAAAATATAGTTGAAAGAGGGGAGGGGCTAGCTCGGAAGGACACTCCCTCAAAACTCGGGGAGGGATACCATCCGCCCCCCGCCTTCCTAACGTTCATTTATATTCCAGGAGCCCATGCACCCGACAAATGTAATCACAGGCAAAGACACATAGGGACACCTGAGAGGAGAAGGGGGAGGAGGAGGAATTTGCCAGAATCGTCCAGGGTTGAGTTAGAAAAAATGGGAGGCGAAGAGATTGGCTATTCAGTTGGAGAGTTAGGCAACAGAGCCAAGATCGAATAAGAAGAGGTTAAGGGCAGATTACAGAAGTTGTTAGAGATGTTTTGGCAAGGAGGCCAGAAAGATTTGTCGTAGGAGGAACCAAGGAGGTTAGCGCACTTTCCGTTCATAAAAGCCCGCTTTGCTCGCGAAGAGTATCCCTGCAATGATTCTAGGCTGAATGAAAATTACGAGAGTGATAGGAGAACGAGATTTTTCCACCCCGATAAACGCTGTCTCTAGCCTGAAGGCCAGAGAATAGGGCACGAATCTGGAACCATGGATTATGCGGATAGAAAGATTTAGTCGGAAAAGGAATGAACACCCTCTCATCCCGTCAACGATTTACAGCATCCCACCTTAGTGGCAGAAGCCAAAGCGTCATCAGAGTAAAAGCAGTCATTCCAATTATAGTTAGCGTAGGAACGACGCAAAGCCCCCCAATCACCCCGATCCAAAGTGCCAGAAAAAACGCATAGGGCGGGATGGAGCTGTTGGAGTAAAATTAAGAGATAATAGGTTGTGGTCAGATTTACCAATAGGAGGAAGGGTATTGTATTTATAGAGAGAGGACTAGTGGTGGAGAAACATAGGTCAAGTGTGTCAAGAATTGGTTGAACGGTCCGGAATGTGTGTAGGTTCTTTGATTAGTTGCTCCAGATCGTTGAGAATGCGAAATGATTCCTCCTCCCCAACCAAAATCAGTATGAGAGGATCCCAACCATTCAGCTGTTGTGTACATTTGAAATCCCCTAAATTAGAGGACCTCCGTATTTGGATGAGAAGATAAGATATAATATATATATATATATATATCATATATATAATATATATATAATATATATATATATATACTATAGTATATATTATATATATATATATATATATATATATATATTATATATATTAAATATATATATTATATATATATATATATATTATATAGTATATATATATATAATAATAATATATATATATATATATATATTATATATATATATATAGTAAATATATATATTATATATTAATTAATATTATATAATATATATAGAAATAATAATATATAATTATATATTATATATATATAATATATATTATTATTATAATATATATATATATAATATATAATATATATATATTATATATAGTATAATATATAATAATTATTATATTATATATGGCACTACTATACTACCCTATATATAGTATAGTAGTAGGTCAGGTGATACTATTGATGATTACCCACAGTCGGCGCTACCCCTCTCCAACGCCGGGCGTGCCAACGGACACTAAAACCTTCTCTTGAAGCCCTATATAATAATTCGTTAATTTAATATAAAAGTGCAAGAGGTTTAAATTAATTTTTAAAAATAATACGTCGCTGCCTAAAGGACAAACAATTCTTAACGTATAAAGATCCTTAATGGGTGAATTTAATTTATACAAGGTAGAGATAAATAAAGATAGGTAATAAACTTCATACCAATTTTTATAATATATATATAACAATTAATTATATAATAATATAAAAATAATATATATATCTTATCTATAATCCATAATATAATTATATACTACTATGATAGGTTCCTCTTATATATTTTAAGGGGATTTTACATAATTAGTACATAATTACATAACACTGTAAGGTTAGGTAGAGTAATCCTCTTAATATCTAGATTTATATAGTGAATGGGGGAGGTCACTAGATATAATATCAATCTCAAGCTTTCTATTATAACGATTACTGGTAGCAACTATATACAAAAGAACTCTACTTAAACAATACACATTCTCGAGTAATAACGTACTATTAATCCAAATATTATCTCTATGATACCACACTTAGAATCCTATTATGTCTTACCTACTAGTCCATCTCTCCTAATATTAAATATATAAATACAATAATATTTTCAATTCCTTCGCTCCTATATTGGTAAATCTGACCACAACCTTATATTCTCTTAACTATAATAATTACTTTCTCTTAACCAACAGCTCTCAATACTTACTCACTATGCGTTTTTTTCTGGTCACTATTTTGAATTCTAAGGGTAAAGTGAATTATTGGTAGGGGGCCTTGCGTCGTATTTCTACGTATCATAAAATAATAATAAATGGTAATGATAATTTTACATTGACTCATGGATTATATACGGCTTTCAGGTATTTATTTCCTAGTACCTCAACTAAATGTAGCTGGGTAATGACTTATTAATCGTATTGGACTTAGCTGGAGATGAGTATATAGGGCTATATCATTTCCTTCTTTCGACTTAAATATCTATTTACTTATCATTACATCATATAGTGACCTACTAAAATTTCAATAAGTATGATAATAGATATAATAAAATATATATATAAAACGATATATAGTAGATACTACTATCACACTCCTTAATATCAGCGCTATCTACCACTCTCTTCCCTCACTTCGTAAGTGGCAATCTACGTACTACTAAGGATTCAGAGCCTCGTCAAACCCTTTGCCTAATATTACTTACATACCTTATCACTATACTACTTAATATACTATATTACTAGGGTATAGTGAGGCCCCTACTTAAGTTAGATAGAATAATAAATATATAATATATATAAAATATCATAGTAAGTATATATAAGTATTATTTATATCATTATATAATCTAGGTATTAAGTGATTAGGTATATAATATATATAATATATATATATATGAGTATATATTATAATGATATGAGTATTATATAGTTAATTAATATTAGTAGTAGGTTAATATATATATATATATTATATATTATATATAATATATATAATATATATTAATATAATATAATAATATATAAATTATAATATTATATGATTGATTAGAGGTGAGTAAGTGACCCTAGTATAAATAGTATATATATATATAGTAATATTA
>JABUQX010058252.1:35000-42500 GCA_015478945.1 Trachelipus rathkii | reverse complement strand
CGAGCCACTTACTGAAATAGTGTTTTTATAGGGCACGCGAAAAAGTGCGAGTCGATCCCGCAGAATTTTCTACTGTTAATTTTCTCCTGAACAGAAACTGGACTTTTTTTGCCTATCTATAAGTTATATATATATATATATATATATATATATATATATATATTATATATACTACTATATATATATATATATATATATATGGTGTATCGTTAATATTGCATGTGTGTGTGTGTATGTTGTGTGTGTGTGTGTGTGTTGGTGTGTTGTGTGTGTCGTTCTGTGGTGCTGTGTGTGTGTTGTGTTTGTAAGGGTTTATGGCCGTTAAATTTTAAAGGCCACTGTTTCACTTAATAGTATCACATGCATATTCTCTTCTTAACGTTACCATTTTTCAAAAAGGGGAGATAAAAATGGCGGGGGCTAAAAATATTCCGCCCTTTAGTTCAGGCCTTCCTTTCATCCCTCCGTCCCTCCCTCTCCTCCCATCGCTCTTCCCTCTCCCTCTTTGCCTCATCACCAACTTTTTAGCGCAACATCTCACGGTATCTTATATAACACTTAAGGAAATAATTACTATAGTATATATATATATATTATAATAAATATATTACTATATATATATATATAATATATATATATATATATATATATAATATATATATAAGGATATATATATATACTATATATATATATATATATATATATATATATATAAAAGCATGTAATTGATAAATTCATTTAAAAGATCGGCTGATATTGCAAATTAATCAATTAAGCAAATAATAATCTAATAATAATAATCTAATAACGTAATAATAATATATACCTATATATAATAATAATAATTAATAATAATATAATAATGAATAATAAAAACACTACATAATAATTAAAATAATAAATCATTAATTACCAAATATTATACAAGATGATAGGAAATAATAATAATAATAATAATAATAATATAATAATATAATAATAATAATAATCATAATCATAATCATAAATCATAATCATAATCAAAAATCAATATAATAAATTAATAATAATAATAATTAATTAATAATAATAATAATAATAATAATAATAATATAAATGAATAATAATAATAATAATAATAATAATAATAATAATAATAATAATAATAATAATAATAATAATAATAATAATAATAATAATAATAATAATAATAATAAATAATAATAATAATAATAATTAATCAATAATAATTAATAATAATCAATAATAATAATATAATAATATAATAATAATAAAATAAAATAATAATAATAATAATAATTAATTTTCAAATTTCAAACAGTTTATTCAGTAATAAAAAATAATTTACATTGTTAAGTTTAACATAGTTATAATAAATAGGTCTAGTATAATACAATATTTAATGATATACAATTTTTGAAGTGGGCTACTAATTGCAACATAGTATTGTGTCCTTTGAGCCTCAAAAAATAACATATAATTGCGTTTAAACATTGGGTTTAAGGATTGAGCTTAATTGTGGTATACAATATTAGCAAAATAGTAATTAAAATATTAAGTAAATTATTAATTAAGATAGTAACAGTATAACACTAATAATATTAAAAACTAGCAACAACAACAATATTAATTAAATTATTAATTAATATAATAATAATAGTAATAATAATAATAATATAATAATAATAATAATAATAATTAATAATAATAATAATAATAATAATAATAATAATAATAATAATAATAATAATAATAATAATAATAATAATAATAATAATAACGCTTATATTAACATTAATATTAAATATTGATAAAAATGAGAGGAATAATAATAATAATAATAATAATAATAATAATAATAATAATAATAATAATAATAATAATAATAATAATAATAATAATAATAATAATAATATGATTAGTTAAATTCATTACCATAATCATGGCTTGTTATAATAACGGGTACTATGGTAGTATCCAGTTTTGATGTTAATAAAATGGCTAGATGTTACATAAGTAAAATCGCTGGTTAGTTACTTATTAATATTGATTTAGATAATAAGTTTTAATTCTTTTAGCAAAAGGCTTAATAGAAGTTTTCGGTTTTAATGCCTTGTGGCATGGAGTTGTAAAGGTTAGCTGCTTTGTAGCTGACGCATTGTGTCAGGACTGCATTATCTATATGCTCGACAATCAAGATCCATACACCAATGCCTCCTCTTCTCATACAATGCTACCATGTCACAAATTCCTACATAACAGCAGCTACTACCACGCCACATAACCACAATTTCGAAGAATGAAGCGTTAATGCTCATATTATTTGGCAAATTTATTTGATTTACTTCGCACCTTGCTTGGTTTGAGCGAAATTAGCTAGCAAGAATCGCAAGCATTATTATCGATGATTATATGTATTTCCTTTAGTAGTGAAAGATTAAGGAGGTCTTTAAACTGCAATATCTTTATTTATTTTTTTTTAAACAAGGGTTGTGTATGGCTATAAAAGTCTCCTGTAGCGCTAATGAGGCGAATAAAGCGAGTTTGTATTACAATTACAGAATGGATTGCAGTCAGTTATATGTAGTTCCGTATATTGGAAGACAGTATAGTAAATGGGTAGGGGGGAGATCAATGCGTAGTAAATCTACTTACGAATGAAGAGAGAAACAATATATTTTAATTTCATTTATACATACATACATACATACATACATACATACATACATACATACATACATACATACATACATACATACATACATACATACATACATACATACATAAATGTATCTAGCGAGTCTGCTAACTTGGTTGTTAGCATGTTCATTTTTCATAGATTATTACACCTAGTATTTTAGCATTTGAAACCCTATGCAGTTCCACTTCATTTAATTTATAATAATAAAACTTAAAATACTACTACTACTACTACTACTACTACTACTACTACTACTACTACTACTACTAATAATAATAATAATAATAATAATAATAATAAATAATAATAATAATAATAATAATAATAATAATAATAATAATAATAATAATAATAATAATAATAATAATTTATTTAATTATTCCACTATTATAATAATAAAGCAATGTTATAGCCAAAAATGTAAGTTTCAAAATATTAAGTAACTCACAAATTCGCCTAAAAAGTTCCTTAAAAAAGAATTTTTTTTAATCTTTTTTAAGGAAATAATAATAATAATAATAATAATAATAATAATAATAATAATAATAATAATAATAATAATAATAATAATAATAATAATAATAATAATAATAATAATAATAATAATAATAATTAATTATTATTATTATTATTATTATTAAAACAATTATAAAGTTTACTACTACTACTAATACTACTAATAATAATAATAATAATTAATAATTAGAACTTATGATAATACTACTACTACTAATTCGAATAGTAATATTACTACTACTAATAAATAATAATAACTAGTAAAAATTGTATTAATAATAATAATAATAATAATAATAATAATAATAATAATAATAATAATAATAATAATAATAATAAATTATTAATGATTTAACATTAACTTATTATCACTATATAAGTACAATAGTAATTATAGTAATAATAATAATCATACTACTACTACTACTACTACTACTACTACTACTACTACTACTACTACTACTACTACTACTAATAATAATAATAATAATAATAATAATAATAATAATAATAATAATAATAATAAATAATAATAATAATAAAATAATAATTAATTATAATTATAATGTATAATTATAATTATAATTATAATTATAAAAATAATAATTATAATAATAATAATTATACTACTACTAATAATAATAATAATTAATAAAAATAAAAACTGGTACTAATAGCATGAAATCCTTATCAAAATTATCGTTCTTAATAGTAAGAAAAACTATGAAAACAACAAATAATAATAATAATCGTTATGTGTAATTATCACCATTATTTGTAGAAATAAAGCCTAAGGAAGGTAGGAATGCGCGCGATATTATTTTGACAATAAGCTTTTGATATTTATAGTAAAAGATCCGATGGTGGGTTACTCCTGAACACTTTCTGGGAGATTATTCCACTCATCTATGCCCCTTTTATAAGATGTCCCTTCGATATTTTGTTAGGTTGAATTTTGCTTTATCTATTGTGTGTGACGTTGCGCAGCTCAAATTTGTTATTTTCACATTTTGGTTATGCATAATTATGTTCGTCAGTAGCATATTTGACATTCCAATTATGACTTTGAAAATATGAATAGTCATTTTCAAAATGACCATATCCTGTAATTTGAATATGGATGATTTTTTTTTTTAAAATGGGTTTGTGTTTTCATAGTAATTACGAGATCCAGATTATACTCTAATTATTTTTTTGTGTAATGCTATTAAGGGTTGTAAGTTTGTAACAGTTGTTCACTTGCACAGCCCCACACCGGTAGATTATTGAGTAGGTGAGGATAAGCAAGACTGTAATATCGATTTTAATGTATATACTTTGGAAAAATAAAAGTTTCTTTAGGAATGAATGTCTTGCATGTGAAAGTTTTCAAATCAGATTATTTTATTTCTTTTTTGAAGGAAAGTTTATCATCGGAAATAACACCTAATAGTTTTGCTCATGAGGATCGATTTCTGATTATATATTTTGCCATAACATTTATCATAATAGAAGTTTTAACATTTGATATTAGTAATACCGTGTTTTGCAGGTTCGGGAAAATTATGTAAGCCTCTCCTCAGGTTACAACATTTTTTAATACATTATTTACTTTAGTGTTCAGTGTATTTATACTACGGTCTATTACTAGGATAGCAGTATCGTCAGTGTATTGTGAATGCAAGGAATTATGACAGTTTTTAATGTCATTAGTATATCTGTTAAATAATAGTGGCCCCGAAATAAAAAATCCGGATGAACCCATTGAGAAATTAGAGCAAGGGAGGATAATAATAATAATAATTTACACGTGTTCCAGTTTGTCCTATGCCATTAGCAACTTGTACATCAAAAATTATTTCCAAAAAGGCTCCAAAGAGAGAGTCGAAATTTTGGTGACCTATCTAAGAAACAATTTTGACGACATGCTCAAGGCTTTAGATTGGATGGACGATGAGACGAAGAAGCAGGCGCTGAAGAAGGAGAGAGCTATTAACTCCTATATTGCATATCCTGAGGAACTTCTACACGACGAGAATATCAATAATTACTATTCCAACGTGAGTTATAATAATTATAATAATAATAAAAATAATAATAATAATAATAATAATAATAATAATAATAATAATAATAATAATAATAATAATAATAATAATAATAATAATAATAATAATAATAATAATAATAATAATAATAATAATAATAATAATAATAATAATAATAATAATAATAATAATAATAATAATAATATAATAATAATAATAATAATAATAATAATAATAATAATAATAATAATAATAATAATAATAATAATAATAATAATAAAATATATAATTTACCTTGTGAATTATTAAAAACGCTTTCCTTTTACAGATTACGATTGGTAAAGATTTGCTTGAGAATAATCTTGGCATTGCTGTCTATCACAGTGATTTTTATTACAGTAAATTAAGAAAGCCAGTAGATAAGTTTGACTGGAGAGAAAGAGGTGCTGTGACTCAAGTTAATGCCTTCTACAACACTGCTGAGAATTCCATAGGTAAATAAGTTACACTTCTGAATAAAAAAAAATACTTAAATTGCAATATGCATCAAAGTTTATAAGAAATTTAGGAAAAATGTTTTAATAAATGTTAACTATATCAGGGTTTTCACAAGCCCATTACCTGGATGAGCATTATAAATATTCCTACAATTTCTAAGTAACCCTGGAAATTTTGTTTGTTAGGAATTGGAGCAAGAACATTTGTTCATTTCGCAATTTAAGCTATTTCCTTTCATCAACTGGCAAGTTCAGCGAATTTCTAACGGACTTTCCCCTGTACACACAAGTTATTAGTAGACACTTGTGTGTACTAGTAGACACTTGTACACACAAGTGTCTACTAATAACTGAGAAAGCACATTTGTATACAATAGAATTTCCTTTAATATATTTTTTAAACTTTATTAACATTTTATTTTTTACTTTTCCAATTTACTGGATAATAATAAGTTTGTATAAGTTCTGTGATGAACAACAGTTGAATCATTTCTGTGAAATATGCAGAGATTTTTTGATTAGGGGTCTTCAAGATTAGTAACCTCAAGAACTTAATTCCAAAATTTAGCTCTTGATCCAGAACTTAGTTAAAATTTTGCTCTTGCTCACTCCTAAATATTTATTCAAGACATCTATTTTTCTCTTTAGGTTATGAAATAAACTTTAAAAAGAAATAAAGAGAAAGCGGTTTGTATTCTCTGAAGAACAAATTATTTTTTTTTTTGACACTCCACCGAATATATTTCCAAAAATATTAATGATGTAAATTATTTTTCTAATAATTTAATTTTAAGGGTCCAATATTGGAGCCAGAAGCACCACATTTTAGCCCTCACCTAAAAATGGAGGTAAAATTCTTAATTTTCAGACAATTTTGATGGTAATAAAAGCCAACTGTAGCTTTTTCTTACCTCTAAAACGTCATTTTCGGGTGTTTTTTTTTTTTTTGTGTGTGTTTGTAGTCATTTTCTCAGTATTTTCGTTTTTTCAAAACCTATGTTTTTGACATTTTTTTGCTTCAATTTCTACAATTTTGTTCGAAATGACAAACTTGAAATATACATAGATGGGTCTATTACCTACAAAATGCATGAAGCAGTTTTTTGATTTTTTGAAATTTGTGCTCAGCAATGTCGAAATTCAAATCCCACCCTTTTTTTGGTTTTTAAATGAAAAATTGAGATATTTTTTTCTGCTCATGCAATTAGGATGAAATTTTCAGAGCATATATAGTCGAAAGAAATACACATTTTTTGTTTAAATAATTTCTTTGTATATGCAGTAGTTTGGATTTGTTCTTGGAACAAATTTTCAAAAAAAAAATTTGGAAATTTTTTAAAATTTTCTTTTGCGTATACAAAAAAATTATCTATGTAAAATAGATGTAAATCTTCAGGCTATACAAGCCCTGAAAATTTTATGTTGATCGGATGAGTAGAAAAAATATATCAATAATTCACTTTTTCAAAATATATATTTTTTGAACAATTGAAATGTTGATTTTTTTTTCTACTCTTCCGATCAACATCAAATTTTCAGTGCTTGTAAAGTCGGGTGAGATACATCTTTTTGCTTAGATAATTTTTTTTGTATACTCAAAAGGAAATTTTTTAAATTTCCAAAAAAAAATTTTTTAATTTGTTCTAAGAACAAATCCAAAACTACTGCATATATAAAGAAATTATCTAACAAAAAAAAAAATGTGCATCTCCTTTGATTACATATGCTGTGGAAAGTTCATTCTCATCGTATGCGCAGG
>JABUQX010058252.1:0-30000 GCA_015478945.1 Trachelipus rathkii | reverse complement strand
ACCTTTTTAATTGATTGAAAAAATAGCATTCTTTAATCGCAAAAATTTCATACACTTATTTGTTTCGATTTACATAAACTTTTATATATTTATAATGTAATTTTTCCTTTCATTTGACCAATTTTTGCAAAAAAAAAAATTATCGTTAATAATTATAGCAAAAGATCGATCGTTTTTATAATGTTAACTCATGCTAAGCTCGTGCTAAGCACGAGTATAGGAATTGCCTTAATTATTATATAATATATATATATATATCTATATATATATATATTATTATATTATATATATATATATATATATATATATATATATATATATATATTATATATATAATATATATATATATAGGACAAAGTCTATCTATTGACCTTTTTATCTAAAGTATAAATTTTTAATTTTTACTTATTATAAATGTAAACTACATTTAAAATATAATATAGAAATCATAGGGAAATTAAATTTTGAAGTTATAATTAAAAAAAAAATAATACAATATTCATGTGTTTACTTTATGACGCGGAGTAATTTTTAGACTTTTTACCCAATATAGACTCATATCTTTTTTCAGTTGTTCCCTTAAACTTGGTTCGTTAGGTTGTGTTTCGTTTTAGTCTCAAAAATGCAGTTTTATTAAATGAAAATGATATAAAATTATTAGCGTATTTGATAATTAAAATAATACAAATAAAAACCACTGTTATAAAATAAGTGTAAGATAATTTATTCAATTAGAAGATTGTTATAAGTTTTTAATTATAAGTGTTTCGACGTCATTGCAAATCCACTCGACGCCCGCCATTATGTTTTGTCGATGGACCTTTTTTACGGTAATAGTTACCCAAAAAATAGTATATATCTCTATGGAACATAAATAGATTTTATAGTTGTTAATTTAAGTTGTATATATATATATATATATATATATATATATATATATTATATATATATTATATATATATATATAATATTATATATATATATATATATATATATAATATATATATATATATATATATATTATATATATATATATATATTGTTATATATATATTATATAATATATGTTTTATTATATGAATATATTAAATTATTAGTATATATTATACTATATTATTATAGATATTATATATTTATATATATATATATTAATTATATTATATATATATATATATATATATATATATATATATATATATATATATATATGTTATTTGTTAAGGTATTACACGGCACAAAATAGGGGGCTTCGAGCCTACGGGGGACAGAAGGGGGGACGATTTCCATACCCAGTAGGGGAGGGGCGGAGAACCCGCGACACCCAATACCAAAGAGGGGGGTTCCGGAGACCCTCCCGGAGGGGGGAAATAGTCCTACCCGTCGTTCCCCCGAAGGCCGAGGAGACCCCGACTCCTTCCATCTTTGCGCGTTTACCCATAGGTATTTCCTTTAGTTAAAAAAAAAAAAAAAAAAAACTGACGGAGTGTTAAAAGTAACAGGTCCTATTAATTATATTTGAACTCAAGATCCCTATAATAGAAAGATCTATTTATGGTCATAAAGATACCTGTACTATTTTTTTTGGGCTAACGAAGTACCGTTCAAAAGGTCAATAACTAGACTTTCTCCAATATATATGTATATATAATATAAATATATATTAATATATATATATATATAATAATTAATATATATATATATAAATATTATATATATTAAATATATATATATATATATATATATATATATATATATACGTATAATTGTTGATCTTTAATGTGTCCAGAGCATTATTAAATAAGCCCAAATTGGCATGTGTTCTTTTGGGCGTTACCGTCTGGAAAAAAAGCGCAGCCTCTCAGCATCAAAAAAAGAACTCAAACAGGCCATCCGTGTCGTGCAAACGAAAACCTTTCGTCCATTTCTCTGTAGCATCGTAGACACTGGTGTCCTCAGGATATTTTTCGGTGGGACTTTTTTTTCGGGGGGGGGGGGGTTAAATCTTCCGCAGTACCAAATTTTTTTTCCTGATTTTACTCATTTTTCGATACTTTCACTTAAAACTTTTGTTAAAAAATTTTATTATCAAAGTTGGAGGCTGTAAACCTTCTAAAGACCCTCCCACAACCCCCGTCATAAGCACTGTCGTAGAAATTTCATATTAGCGATTATTCATTCCCTTCTTTGGAAATATTACTGTTAATGAGAATGAGTTCCTTGTTTCAAAATCACAACAAAGTCAAAAGAAATAAAGAAATTCCTTGCTTCACTTGTTTCTTTAGTCTTGTTTCTATCGTATATCAAGAGAGAGAGAGAGAGAGAGAGAGAGAGAGAGAGAGAGAGAGAGAGAGAGAGAGAGAGAGACTTTTTCAAGGTGCTTGTTGACGGTTTTCACTACTTCCATCTTGCACTATCCCTGGTACTGAACTCTAGCTAACAACCATTAACGGAGTTTCTAAGTATTTCCTAAGCTCTTTTGGGAAAGAAAGAACGCCTGGAGAAACATTTAGCAATATTTATACTATATATATTATATATAATATATATATATATATATATATATATATATATATATATATTATATATATATATATATTATATATATATATATATATATATATATATATATATATATATATATATATGTATATATATATATATATATATTATATAAATATATATATATATATATATATATATATATATATATATATATATATATATATATATATATATATAATATATATATATATATATATATATATATATATAGTATATAATATAATATATTAATAGTAGTTAGTATAGCTATAATTTCGATCCCTCGTCTTGATACTAGATGAATTTACCTAGAAGTACTTTTTTTACTAGTTTTTACAAGGTTTTTATTTTTTTTTTTAATTTATTTTTTTTTAAATTTATACAATATTTGGCTGTAGTGCACCGCATCAGTTGAGTGAAATAACTAATCAATTAAAAGTTCTATTTACATTATCTGATGAAACTTATTTTGGCATATTCAATCAGTATTTTCATAGCACTAAGACCGACCATCTGGATTTTCAGTTCCGTTTTCTCTAACCTGCTTCAAGTTGTTATTCAAACTATGCTCCAAGTATCCTTCTGACTCATCTTGATAAGATTATGGAAGGACTCTAACACGTCTAACTTTTCATCTCAAATTAATTTCCGTTTGCTGTCTCACTCAATTGGGTTATATGGGCTGTGTATTCGGTCGGAGCATAGATGTACATGGGTCATAGTAACTTTGCCAGTTTAAATACTTCTTCAGTGAACTTTAGCTAGAAAAATTGAAACCATACGGGTGAGTGAACTCGTTCTAGAACCGTGTTGACAGATTAACGTTGCGGATACTGAATGGACTTCCACATAGAATGAGGTGTTCTTTAATAACTGAGTGGCAAAGAATGGCCGGAAATTGGGTAGCATTAAAAATCATACGGTAGTGTTAACACCGGATGGATAACTGTACCACACGTTATGTGGCGCTCTGGTAATGCTGATACGTATAAATCGGTCTTCTATGGGTGTCGTGGCCTGGGTTTACCTTGTCCTCGCCGGCGATTATGTGTCAGGGTTTCCTGGCACCGTTGGACCACCCGTGCAATTGTTGTGTGCGCTAAACACCGAACCGTCGACCAAGTGCCGGTACCGTCGTCCTTCGGCGTGGGAGTGTTGTATCTGCACGCACTGACTCTGACAGTTGCGCACTATCCTCTTCCATGTTTATCAAGAGTCGTTTGTTACGTGGAATGATCCCTCTCTCGATTATACTACACAGCTATAACCTCCCCACCTCTCCCAGCTCTAGTTACGTGGTTTATGTTTTCCTAAATTTATCGCGGTGGCGGCCCCAATACTGCAGCGAATTCTCTGCGAGGTTACATGTTACACGTTTGATGTTGTTCGCTGTGTTGGTGTGGGGTTTCATAGGGGTTTAGGGGATTCCCGTTTCCTGCGAGTGACATTTTACCCTGGGTGCGTTATTTTGACGGTGAATATTAGTATATATATTATTATATATATTATATATATTACACAGCAAAGATAAAAGCATTAAAAAAATATATATATATAATATTATATATATATATATATAGTATATATATATATATTATATAATTATATTATATATTATATATAATATATATATATATAGTATATATATATTATATATATATATATATATATATATATATATATATATATATAAAAATATATATTTTATAAATATTTATATATATAGATAATATATATATATATGAAACAATTTTTTTAAAATTAAGTTACATAACGTGGTAGTATTTATGTTTTAAATGTTTTAAAATGAAAACTTGTTTTCTATTTTTTTGATAATCCTATGTTCTATATATGATATTTATACAATGAAGTTATTTTCATGTAAATTTGTATGAAATGTTTGTTCAAATATTATTTTAATCGCTTAATCAATGGAAAGGTAGGGGTGAGGCTTGTTTTTGAATAGAGTTTGATCTATTGATTTATTGATTAATGAAATTTTTGATAAAAAAGAATAAACATTTTTGTAAAAACAAAATATTTTAAATAATTTTAAGTAGTGTGCATACAAAAAACATATTTTTATGTTATGATATATAAAAAAATGAGGTAAAAATATGTACTTTATTTACCCTAAGACAGTAAGGCAGTAAAGCAGTAGCACATGGCTGGATGGGAGAGGGATGGTGTACGGGGTTTGCGCTATTGCTTTATTGACTTACTGCATTAGGGTCAATAAAATAAAAATTTTTAATAAAAAAAATAATTTTTTAAAAATTTTATGTAATGTGCATACAAAAAACATTATATTATGTTATGGAAATAATAAAGTTTAAATATGACTTTGATCGCTTAATTAATAGATCACGGGTGATAAGGAGGGGGTGGGGCGAGTGTTTGAATAGAGTTTGATCTATTGATTTATTGATTAATTGATATTTTTATATAAAAACAATAAAAATTTAGTAAAAACATAATTGTTTATAATAATTTTATGTAATGTTCATACAAAACATATTTTTATGTTATGTTATACAAATAATAAAGTAAAAATATGTACTTTATTAACCCTAAAGCAGTAAGTCAATAAAACAATAGCGCATGCTGACTGGGAAGGGGTCTGTTGTGGGGCGTTTGCGCTACTGCTTTATTGACTTACTGCCATAGGGTCTATAAAGTACATATTTTTAATAAATAAAATAATTTTATTTAGTAAAAACATAAAATGTTTTTAATAATTTTTAAAATATATTTTAAAAATAAATAAATAAAAAAAAAATAATACAAAATATAAATGTAAACTAAAAGTTTTAAAATAAATAAAAAACTTTAAACAAAATAAAAATAAAAACTTTAAGCAAAATATAAATATTTCATCATGCAAAAGAAATATATGTTTACGTCTGCCTAAAGAAAATGAGATTTGAGGCTGATACAGTGATCATCTATGTAATTATTTGTTATTAGATGATTTCATTTAATTTTTTAGGGGAAACCCCCTTTAGCGGTTTGGTCTCTCGTGTGGGTATCTTACCATTTCAGACTCCTCAGGAACTCATTCTTTGTCATTTCAGTACATATGGATTGATAACATACATTAGACAGGTCAAAGCAGGTTTTCTTCAGAGGCCGCACTCCAAAGGGGTGCTCAGACTCCCCTAAGCAACTTGACGCCCTCAAATTTGGGTTCAACGGGGTCGTAAACATGTAAAATGACACCAATATTAATATGCTAAACTAATGTGTGCATTCTCAGCAAGAACCAATGTTTGTGCATTGCTTCATCTCTGACTTGCTCTTTTTCCTTCTTCCTTTCTCCATCTTCTTTTCTTATGCACTCTATGTTTTTCTATTTTTTCATCTGGGATCCCCTTTTGGGAGTCCTTAGACATCCTCAATATTGAGTTCTAAGGGTTCGCGAACATAAGAACTCTGACTCCGGCAAAGGCTCCGGTGAAATGAACCGCATCACATGCCTTTTTCATCTCTGCCTTGTTCTTATTCTTTCTTCATTCTTTCTCCGTCTTCCTTTCTTACACATTCCATATCTCTCTCCGTTATTTCTTCTTTTTTTCATCTGGAACCCTTTAAGGGGGTCCCTAGACATCCTTGAGGGTGTTGATACAGTAAAAATCAAGTTTTGTGGGTTCGAATACCTGCGGAAAGATACCTTACTCGATCTATTTTACATTTTCTATACAGATTTCAAGATTCTGCTGCAACATTGGTGCCGGAGCCGCACCGTGATCCGCAGCATGAATCAGCTCAGATTTTAATGACTAATGACTAATGACTCAAACTTGAAGGGACTGACATATAATATATATATATATAGATCACTAAAGTAATATAGTATATATAGAGTACTATACTATACTAACCGCGACTATTACTATACTATTATATATAATATATATTATAGTATATATATTATATATATATATATATATAGTATATATATCATGATTAACACTTACAATATAGTTATATATATATGTGATTATAAATCGAGTTGGCGTCCCGGAACGGAAAGATCAATAAAAAACTTATTGCGAATTTCATAATTTAGGGTAAAATACACTGATAGCGAGTATAAGTAACCTAACCTAAATTACCTAATCCTAACCTAGCCAACGCTATATAACCAAACCGTAAGCCTAATATTAACAGAGGTTCAACCTCTTATCATAATGTCATATATAATATATATAATAATACTAGAAGATATATATATAATATATATAACATAATATATATTTATATAATTATTAAAATAGATAAATTATATATATATAATAATATATATATAGTTATAATAAATATTATATAATGTATATATATATGAGATAATGTAGTAAGAGATACTATATATATAATATAACAGCTATTTCTTAGGTATATTATGATATACCTACTAACCTATATATCAATATTAGTATACGTAGATATATTTATGTGTAAGGCTTTTGAAGAATGGGTCAAAAAAGAGGGAGAAAGAGGTGACGTATATATATACATATTATATATATAGGTATATGTTATAGCATATTAGATATATATATATATATATACTTATAATCAACTATATAAAATATATATATATATACTGTAATCTTATTATATCTATAATATTATATATATATAATATAGTATATAAATCGAAGAAGAGAAAAGATGGAATGCATCTCCTAGAACAGTATTCGACGCAAATCATATTTGCTGCTATCTCTGTAAAGAGAAAAGATAATTGCAGCACTCACCCAACATTGGCGTTCCATCTCTCTCTCTCTCTCTCTCTCGTCTCTCTCTACTTCTCTCTCCGTCTTCTCTCTCTCTCTCCTCTTCCTCTCTCTCTCTCTCTCTCTCTCTCTTCTCTCTCTTTCTCTCTCTCTCTCTCTCTCGCTCTCGCTCTCTCTCTCTCTCTCTCTCTCTCTTTCTCTCTCGTCTCTCTCTCTCTCTTCTCTCTCTCTCTCTCTCCTTCCTGCTCTTCTCTCTCTCTCTCTCTCTTCCTCTTCTCTCTCTCTCATTTCCATCAAGAGCTCGTAGCTATTAGCAGACTTTTAAGAACTGGCTTCTATAGCTTACGTCCCTACCCGCATCCGAAAGTGCATCCATCTGAACGTTCGCATAGACGGACGTTCGAGATCCTGACTTTGATTACATTTCTGCTTTGATTATTTAAGTGAAATATTAATTTAATATAAACAGATATATTAAATGACATGTAAATAAAAGATATTAAATATTTTAAAATATTTAAACCTATAGATAAATTAGTACTACTATTATATAGGGAGCTTGATATATATATATATATATATTATATAGATATATATATCACTAACTATATATCACTAACACGTGCCATAGAATATAAAATACGTAATAAGCTATCTAGATAATATAATAAATTATAAATAAACAAGAAAAAAATAAAGATAAATCATAATATTAATATATACTAACTATAATAAATTATAAATATAATAAAATTAAATATATATACTGTAAAATATATATATATAAAGTGCATCATGACTAGGAAAAACAAAAATATAAAACCATATATGATTTAAAAAAAAATAATAAAAATAATGATAATATTATTGTTATAAAAAAGTAATATTTAAGTAATAATAGATTAATATCCATATAACCATAAAAAAAATATATAAGTCTCTTATTAATAATAATAATAGATATATAGATAAAATAAAATTATTACTAAAATATAGATAAAAACAAATAAGAATGACTCTGCATACAAAACAAACGCGTAACTAGACATTCATAATAATAAATTATAGTTATATATATATAAGTTAAATGAATAATATAAATAAATAATAAAGATAGAAGTATAATAGATAAGGAATATTAAAGAACTGGTAAAAAGAATAAAGCGAGAACGTAATGAATAAAGGATATTAATTACAGATACAGAAATAAGCAAGACAGTAAATCATATAAATATAAAGTCAAATTAAAAATACAATTAAGAATGTAATAATTATAACTATTGTATAATTAATTTATATATAAAAAGAATAATAGGAAGGTTAAATGCTGCTTATTGCGTATGAGTGCTAGACTCGCAAATACAATACATACAATACATAAATGCATACATACAAGACAAGTAGTCAAGTACCTATCTAAAATAGATAAAGTAAAAAACAGTATAGCAATTTCAAATAGCTTATACAAAGAAGGAAAACACAAGCTTGCAAAAATGTAATATAAATTGCGTGATGTTCGTGATCTGTTCACCGCGCATATCAACTAAACTCACCTCTTGATATACAAAAATTCACAACGACAAAATACCGATTAAAACAATAAGTAAAAACAACATAAAAAATTGCTTGATGACCATATGAATCGATATACGCAAATATTAAAATATATAATAATAATTAACACATCGTACATATAAAAACATAATAAATATAAAAAAAAGATACATAACTATAAGGCACAAAATTGCACAGATTAACAATTGGAAAAATGATAAATAACGAATTTTAATAGTCATTTGGGTATCAAAGATAATAACGTCTACCATGACTTGTTAGTATTACTATTGAATTATAGTACCGATGTAGAAAGATAAAAGGAATGTCAAGTGAATACGGTACATAATGTCTCAAGAAGTAAATAGATTTATCTTATTATTAATGAAAATCATATTTCATGAAGTTAATAAGGACTGCCACATTCATGCTCTTCTATCCTACAACTAGTGCCGAGCCATAAAGATTTATCACCAAAGTAAACTACGTTCTCCTTGCATAGTACTAATTTAATATTCAATTTCCTTCCAATATTTGAATAACACAGATGAACGATATATTAATTGGGACATCAGGGACAATATTCTTTTCTTGTCATTTTCATATAGGTTTAAAATCCAACTTACCTAGCAATCTAGCTGTGTATATGGTTATACGCAATCCCTCATCGCAAAACTAAATTTTAAAAATGGAGTAATCGAAGATAAACCAGACGCAATATAGGGGAACGAAGATGCAATTCAATAAATCACGAAAGAAAGATCAATTTACAATATTTTCCTTTATTGATAAACGAAGATATCTCTTTAGACATTATCGAGTTTTGCTTGTTTTGGAGAAGGAATGATTCTCTATAGCTCTGAAACCTTTATTATTTACTGTTATCCAATTTATCTCGGATGTTGTAAATCCCAGCTTAATATATTGTATTTATATGCTTTTATAAAAGCTTATAGTACACAAATATTTGACTTTTATGCTTATATATTTTAAAATGAAACTAAATATTCAGATTTTCAATCTTTCAATTCAACTTTCATAGTAATACAGCTACGATGGTAATCAGTTATTGTAAGCTAGCTTTTACAATTAATCCAGTCGTAGACATCCATAGTGCGCACAATGAACTGATTTTCCTCAAATTAGTTTGCTCAGCGTCTAGTTGTTATAAATTCTTGTCAAAATAAAAACTTCTAAAATCTTCCCAATTCTTAAAGTTATCTAGTATTCTCTTTCCAATCTCATCTAAATCTTCAGTACCAGAATTCGCATTATATCTCTGATTTGCCTATCTTTTCTCTTACTTCGATCCATTTGTAATCCTTGGCTAAGTAGATCGACCATATCTAGTCGATATTCAGTATTAAAAGATACAACCATAATATTTGTATGCCCAACCAAAGGATTAGATAAACCTTCCTTCTTATCGGATATTTAGGGGAAACTATCTATCAAAGAGAGAGATACCCAAAAGAACTTATGGACCTCTTCGACTGTTTAATTTCTTCATTCAATTATTAACAGCGTTCTATTTACCTCTTTCACACCATTTACCTTCCTAGTAATAAAGATTAATGGTACTCCCTAAAATATTTCATTCTTCATGCGCTTCTAATACTTTTTTCCTCGCTTATATCCAGAGATGTCAGAAAGTTATACTAACCGTGGAGATACAGGAAAAAGTTACAGGATGATAGTTTCGAAGATTCGATGTCACCGAAAAATCGCAAAAAAAATTCCATCATGTCTCTTCTTGCTTCAATTGGTTAAAAAATCGTTTCAGCACAAACAATTTCAACGAACATTATTGGAACATTTAAGTCTCAACTACCTCACAGTTTTAAACATTAATTGCTTGAATAGAGGAACTAATGTGATATTCGCCATACTTAGATACTCCACTCTTCTAACTTATTACTTATATTATTGTTAAGTTATTATTATTAAATTATTGAAGTTATTCTGAACAGTATATAATTTATAAAAATTTACCTTTGTACAAAATAATAATATAATTATATTACCGTTAATAAAATATTAAAATATTTAAGAAAATATATCATTAATTTACCACTACTATATATAATATTTAATATAAGTAATAGTAATACCAAGTAAATACATTACAATATATATATAACTATATATCAAATTATTATAAATAATTAAAATTCATATTATATACATATAATATATAATATTATAATAAAGCCATAGGTTAATATATATATATATATTATCATTCTAAAATGATGTATATATAAATAGTATATCTACTTATATATATAGTATATACTAACTTAAAATATATTTACTTATTTAATATTATAATATTAATATTATATTATATATACGATACCTATAAATATCCTATATTAAATTGATGTAGATATATTCTATAATATAATGAAATAATTATAAAATTAATTAAATATAAATAATATATATTACTATAAAACATATTATAATACACTAATACTATAGTAATCATATACTATCTATTATTAATATGATATAGTTCCCTTAAGATGGTATTGACATTTTTATTGCTAAATGTTTATGGTTTTTTTTTAATATATCATAATATCGAAAATTATATTTAGAATAAATTTAATATATTATAATTTATTATTTGTAGATATTTAATGGATATTACACTCCAGAGTATAGATAGAGAACATTATGCCAGAACCACGAGTTGTTGACGTCATGGCCCGTCCCTCAATGAGGCACTACTAACTAAATGGGTGGATAGACAACGGAGACAGTACAAGAAATGTTGACTGGTCCTAAGACTATACTCCCAAGATCATATTATTTTATGAAAGGGAGTTTTTCTAGTGGCTTTCAAGATATGGTGATAGTGTAATGGTTAGGACCAGAACTGTTTAAAAACAAACCTGTATATAAAATATAATCTACCAACGCATTCACCCGAGAAAAATTCGTAAGTACTGTCACCTATCCAAACTCTTGATCCAAATTACTCGGAGGTGATTCGGAACGTGCGACGCAATGTCTTCGAAAACTGATAAATGACCTAAGATAATAAACATGCTAAATTGCCAATAGAACTAAGGCGCTAAGATATCTTCTATTAGGAAAATCAAAATTTCAAAAATAATTATATATTAAAATAAGATTAAAATAATTTTTTTACTGATTTATAAACCCTAATTTACTTTTAATCATAAATATCTATCAAAACATTAGAAATGACGCTGATAGATTTCAGCTAGCTTAAAGAACTACCATAAAATTCATATGGTTATAATTTAGTATCGGAGATCCAACGGATTGCCCATTATCGACAATTTATAATTCCAGATACTTGAAATTCATTCAACTAATTTTATCTAACTCTCATAATATACTTAAAATTATATAGTTAATTATAAAAAGGCATCTATGACAATAGAGTCCATTGAGATGGGCATAAATCGGCACATGTGAAAGACTAAATCTTTATTAGTATAATTCGTTAGTGTTTCACTATGGTTTACAACAAATTCGAAAATTAAGAGCCAAAATATTAAGAAGTCTGATTGCGAGAGTAAAAATAATATTTGCTCCGTTATTTTCAATTTCGTATTCCTCAATCGAATCGACGATTCAAAATAAATATCATTATGATCTATAATTCATTATCGCAATGTTCGAAGACTTGTATATGAAGATTAATAATTATACTATATTATTAATTATCAAAAGATTTTATAATTACATTATAATGGATCTTAATTTTATATTATAATAATATACATATATATAAAATAATATATACGTCGCTATCATAATAATTATAATAACTTATAATATATTCGAAGTACTATGAATAAATATATATCATTACTTTCATTTAATAAATAACTTTATTTAATATACTTAGTATATATAATAAATATATATATATAATATCTATTATAATATTCTATTATATTAATTAATTATTATTATACTATAATTAAATTATATATTATAATCTTTATACATATATTTATATTATATATAAATTATATAATTAATATATTAAATATATTATATATAATAATATAGTATATATTATATATAATATATAATTATATATAATTTATATATATATTATAGTAATAATGATAATATGAGATCTTCTTAGTACTAAATATTATATATATTATTTTTACAAGAAGATAACACACACCACCCCAACCCGGGCCATCCCCTATATCATAGGAATGGCGTTATTACTTTTAATCATTTAATAGCTCGAGACAGTATCGAAGACATAGAGCCATATATGGAGAGTAATAGCTACATAGTTCATCCAGTCCTTCCGAACAGTGCGAACCGGCGACTCCTCGCTATAAGTGATTTGATCGAGTATTCTTTTACACTGAATCATGAATACGTGGTGCTTTCATTTTAGCACCATCCGCAATGACTCGCAAGTGGCGGCTGCTTAATATAAAAAATATAATAGAGTACCAAAATCAATACAAACACATGTACGTTAATCCCAAAATATGTACAGTCGGGATTTAGGCACAGGTAAATACCAAAATAATCACCATATGCATTCAATATATATACATACATACACCATATATATCATTTAATATGCATACATACACATAACAATACATACTAATAGAATTTAAATAGTAAGATACAGTAATTAACATAACTATATGAATAACCATAATATATAAGATACAGATAATATATTCACATACATTACGATATATACAATATTATAGATATACATATCTAGTAATGATACAGTAATAATTGTTACGGATATATACGATAACACATTCATTAATGATATATATATATAATATTATTATAAATATATATAATATATTATGTATTATTAGATAATATTATATATATTATATAATAATATAATATATATTATATATATATATATAATAATATTATTATATTTAAATATATATTAAATAAATATTAATATAATTAATATATATACATTAATTACATATAATAAGTATATATATATAATTAATTAATATATATATAAATAGATTATATATATGAGTATTATATATATTTATATATCATATATATATATATATATATATATATATGATATATATTATATATATATAAAATATACTTAATTATTAATAAAATAATATATGAATCAATATATATATAAGTATATTTATGATCCCTAATAATATTTTATAAAAGGTATATATATATAGTAAGGTTTACTAGGTTGGTTAGTTTAAGTATATATATAGTAGTTATATAGTTATATAGTATATATATAAGTATACACAAATTAAGCATATACGATATAGGTTATAGTTGTTCGAAAACCAAATCATTTTTCCCATTACAATTAATTTAAATGTATTTACCCTAAAATTATAAAAATATAATATCAATAATAATCATATAATTAATATTTAGATTTTTATGCTCCTATGAGAATCAATACCACTTATATTAGAAATAGTATCACTATATTTAAATATATTATAATATAATATAATATATAAATACTATATATATAATAATTTATATTTATATTAATATATAATATATATATATTATTATTAATAGATATATATATTAATTTATAAATATATATATATATATAATATATAATATATATTTTATAATTATATATAATATATATAGAACGATATATATAATAATATATTACTATATATTAATACTTATATATATAATATATAGTATAGTTAATATTATATATATATATATATAAATATATTAATAATAATATATATATAATAGATTATATTAATAAATAGGAGGGATCAATAATTAAATTTCTATAATGATATAAAATTGGGTATATTATATATTATAACTAAATAATTATACACACCATAAAATACAATTTCATCAAATATATTTTCTTTGACCTAGATTAAAACCGATATTTATTCGTATCAGTGAAAGATTGTTTGATAAGAGTTATAAAGTGCTAATAATTGAACAACCTTGAAACACCATATTTCAAACTCACAAATATTCACTATATTCCTACCGATGATGTCATTAATCTAATTTTATTTATTCAATATGTTAGAATTAATAATTGAAAATTACTGCAGGCAAATTCCTTATTACATATCTATTTACTATCTCATTTCATCCCATTGCCATTACCAATTACATATCATTATGTTCATTTAAATGTAGATTATTAGTTGTCATAGTAATATATTCATTAATTATTATTTATTGAATTAATAAATGAAAAATTCATCTATTAATTATTATTATATATCACACACACAAAAAAACAAACAAAACACGTATATTACTATTAATAGGTCGAGCCATTCACAAAATCATATCCCTTTTTAGCATTATCATTGACTCAATATTATCTACTATCACTACGATATCACGTTACAACTATCTATTTGATCACATTATTCGAATCACGATATATATAGATTAATATATAGGAATCTAGATTCATCCCTATAATAGATATTATGCACATAATCCAACATTCAGTAACCTTCGGGAAGATATAAGCTGTTTTGTACTAGGTTGAGATCGGTTGTCTTTTCTGATTTTCTTGCCAACAAAATACCTATTAAAAAAGAACGTCGAAATACTCAAATTCCTTAGAAGTTTCAAGAGAGAAATTCTTATTCATCACAATGATTCAAGGGCTTTCGATAGACCAAAGTAGTATTCTCATAGAATTTCTAAAAAAAAAACGATAATAATCCAATAGTTAACGTCATACTTTCATTCACAATATTATTTATTTATTAACTTTAATATACTCGTATCATATTAAATTGTAAAGCTAACTAAATTATATATACAAGATTGGGTACCGTAATCTATATTTCATCGAGACGATTATTTATCTTAAAACTTTATGGTTGTATCCATTGAAACTAAACCTGCTCTCGTCTAATTTTTGCATTCCATAAAATTCTTCCAACCAAATACAGCATACGAGCGTGCTCCAAATGGCAAAAGCACCAGTGCGGAAGATGGAAGACGATCCACTATAAAGATAGACTTGCGTCTTGTAGCCTTCGAATTCTGCATATGTCCATTTCAAGATACACCTATTAGTCTCTTCGTCTTTCCTTCTATATTCTTTTCTAGAATTCACGTCTGTTGCTTATATGTTACGACTGTGCCATATATTACTAAGCATAAAATATCAAATATTTCTACAGCTCATTCATAGGCATATACTTAACAGATTCTTCAAGAATCTGCGAATTCTATGTTATTTTATTCTCTATATACTTGGTGTTGGGAATAGATTTATATCTTAAAAGATTACGATATTCAATGTACCAACATATATAAAAAATATTAATTATCATATAAATCTGCTACTGAATATTCGAAGGTTGCATTTCGCTGATGGCTCAATTTAGTTTATATACTAGAAATCATAATAACTACCATTTTTAATCTGCGATCCTCCTACTAGACGAGCGCGAAGTAACTAACTAAAGAGAGACCACTTAGAACTATTCAATCCTTACTAATTACTAGGGACAATATCCCAAACCAAGCGATCACCTAACATTTAACGAAGTCGAGTTTTTATCCTCTTAGTCATACATAGATTCGCTCAGGAGGAGTCTGATAACCATGGCCTCTCTCTCTCGAGCATTCCGCCGACTTCAGCATACCGTGCCCTAGACTGACAGACGCTCCTTTCAGGGAAGAGTAGTAAAAGACTAATAATTATATGAGTAACCAATTAGCGTACATAAGTAAAATCTTCTAATTTATCTATCTAAATTCTATATATCGATACCAAAACATTCACCTCTTGATCCGCCAAATCACATTAGAATTAATGCCAATAATTGTTAACTCTAAAATCATCTTCAGTTTCATAATAATTCAAAAGGAAACCTTCTCTAAAATTTTCTGCTTTACACATATTTTAGTGGAAAATACAATCTTAATATTAAAATTAATTGATAATAGTAGTGCAGAAATTTTAATCTTAATCTTAATCTTTAAATATTAATTTGAGATTAATTTATTGAATTTTCAATATATTCTTGCAATGCTGGTGAACACTCTATATATTTATAGTAAAGGATACAAAATATATATAATATATATATATATAATATATATATATAATTATATAATATATATTTTATATATAATAATTCTATATATTATATTAATATATTAATAATAATAAATATATATATATATATAGTATATAATAGTCAATATATAATAGATTAATTATTATATAATAATGTTTATATATATATAATATTATACTATATATATATACAAATATATTATTAATAATAATTATATATATATATATATAAATTATATATATTATTAATATAAATTAATTTATATAAAGATATAACAATTGGTGCAGAATACAACTATTTATAATAAGTATCAATATATCTAAAATTAGAAATATATATAAATGTAGAATCTAATATATATATATATATATATATTATATATATATATAATTAATTAATAATATAATATATCTTATATATATATAATTAATATATATAATAATATTAATATATATAATATTATGTAATAATCATATATATATAATATAATATATAATTAACATATATAATAGATAATATATAATAGATATATCATAATAAAATATATAATATTAATAACTAATTTATATTATAATTAATACATAGTATATTATATTTTTATTTTTTAGTTTAAGTTGACAGGAAACCCACCACGTCACTCACAATGATAAGCTATCCACACTCATGCGCTGAAATAAATCAGCCTCATGAGCCACTGTACAATAAATGATTTCAAATGTCAACAGATAAGATATTTGATATATTGTGATTGAATAATGAATTATTCAAGCATTCAAATAATAAAATATAAAATAACTAAATATTAAAATTTTCGAATCACTCGTTTTAATAGTACTTAAGTATAATATATATAACCAAAATCAAAATGCTTATAAAGTAATATTACATTCTTTCTTAGAGATACAAGAATAAATAGTGTATACTGCTGAATAGTGGAAGATTCAAGATTAAATATTGGATAATCTATTTTAAGAAGAGTGTTATGAGGACCTTTAAAAGGATAGGAAATAATAACCTACAGTCAGAATAGATGTCCAATATGGGAACTAATCAATGAAAGATTATTGGTTATAATGAACAGTACATTGTACTTGATAGCGGTTGTGGCGAGCACGAGCTAAATATAATTTGACAAATGTGAGGAGGTTTCATTAACTACTAATATAGTTAACTATGTGATAGTTACTCATTAAGTGTTGGCCAATACAGGATAGCTGAGTCACATTTATACTACTCAATGTAATACCTTTCGTCTATGTTGAGAAGAAAGATCCACTATAATCACCGATGTTAGCCTATATATGTTTATCTTAGTATACTAGATTTTCCCTTTACCCCGTAATACCGTTTCACCTCGTCCAGCACTATACTTATGCCAATACAATCGAAAGAGCCCCGTCGTAGATAAGTCAGATAGATATTATAATCATATGAATTGTGCAAGTTCTGCTTTTTTCCGTCACAATCTGCACTCCTGCTTGATGCCCCAAATTGGTAGGGTTGACTGGTACACCTGACATTCACTCGCGAAAAGAGGAGGCGGCCATCCTAGTACTTTCTGCAAGACCAATTGTTCAACTGAATCAGGTACGCATATACAAGATGAAGAGCCCCTCCAGCACTCATTACGAATAATTGCTCTCCCTCACTGATGGTACGTGAGTATAGAAGTCTGATGAAAGTGAAATTGCTTGTACAAGCTCCTGATCCACCCCACTTGCGTTTTTAGAGATAAGGGGCTTTTGAGCGCTGATGTAGCGCGCTAACGAATCCTGAATAAGATCGACATAATGAGTCATCTTGGATAATGGATGAATAGAATTCGACGAAGCGACCAATCCCCCTACCAGCCCGTCATTAACTCTGCTGCTAAAAATTCGAGCAGCAAAGGAAGGGTATGGGAGATCCGTTGCGGTCACGCGATACAGACCACTAGACAGCGCCCACCAGTGCCCCTGTTTCTCCAGAGCCGCAGAAACATGGAAGCTCAATTCAATCTTAAACTGCGCATGAGACAGACATCATGCTTTTACCAGGGCCAGCAGGATGGCTAGATTTGGAGATTCAAGAGAGAGGATGTCAGAGCCACAAATGGATAGGGAGTGGAAAGCAACGGGTGTACCCTTCTGTCACAAGCAGAAGGCAGCACCTACTTGAAAGGATGTTAAGGAAATTAAATATTGTACAAAATGTGTTTGCAACTGGCCAGTAATTAGGATTCAGAGGTACCTCCTGCAGAATCCGGTGTCAGAGCAGAGAGTATGGGGTTTGAAAACGAAGATAACTTGTATACACATGACTGCATTGCTCTTCGAAGAGATCGAGTTCATCACATGGATTCACTTCAAGCTCACCTGGGGGACGACCGAAAAGCTCCCAGTGGAGATACGATCGTTCGCTTTTGGTATGGATCATAACATTAGTATAGTTATGGAGGCCGGACCATTATACTGCACAGCCATAATCCAGTTTCGATCCGGATTAGCTACTAAAGACTAAAGGATTTGCGATTCAGCACCCCAAGCATTTTAGGCGAGTATGACGTACAGTCAAGGTGCGATGACAAGTGTTTTTAGGTGTTAAATCGGTGCTATGTTAAGTGTCATCTAGAGAGCCCTTAGAAATTACCTGTGAAGTTACAGGAAATGGGCGAACCATATAAGTTAGTTCGCTGGGAAGAGGTGGCAAGTTCTTCGAATTCCCTTTATTCTTAAAAAGCCGACTGCTGAGTTGTGTAGTGGAGAAGAATGCGAAACCATGAGCTTGAGCCACCTGTCTGAAATATGTTTCAAATAGCTAGTCATTAAGTTGCGCGCTGCGAGAAAGAAGCAGCCTGAGCACCGGCTATGTTATAATGCCGGTAGTCATTCGACCATCAGAGCACGAAAATATTGACATCGCTGGAATAGAAGTAAATCAATATTCACTTAAATCGAGGCAAAATAGTCAAGTACACTTAAAACCACTATACCCTGCGAAACAGCCTTCATCCAGAGAAAGGCGTATGATCAGAATAAAGGACACCCAATTGCAGGTATCGTTTGGACAAAAGAAATTAAGAAAAGAGGATTTGTCCGCGAAAACGAAGCGAATAGTAAAGGAGGAGATCCCATTCTTCCTACGTTAGTTGTCGAAAGCTTTTTCTAAGCAAAAGAAAGACAACCAAAACAGTCCCACCAGTCAGAAGGCTCCGATGCATGTCATGTTTAACAAGGACCGCAGGTTTCGAACATTTTTGCGAAAGCCAAAACTGAAGTTTGAAAAAGCTTGGCGACTCTTCCAGAATTGGAAGGAGGCGAAAGGCTCCCATTAATTTACAGGGTTATGCAGGTCCCCAGTGTAATTGGTCTTTTGTTATCCGCCCACTTACCCGGATATTATATTGTAGTGATGTTTTAGTAGAGGTTGAAATTTATAATTATATTGAATATAAGTGTAAATAATTAGTATAATTATTATAAGATAAAAGATATATATAATAATATATAATATGATATATTACTATAATAGTAATAAGATTAAATATATTAATATAGGAATAGTAATATAGTTAATATAGTATAGTATTTATATAGTATTATAGAGATAAGATAGTAGAAGCGTATATATTAATAATAAGGATATTCTTAGTCAATATGTGATCTTCTAAAACGAGTCTGACGAAGTGTTCTAAATATTTCGTCTCATTGTCATAATTATTACTTGGAAGCACTTAAACAATTAAATGACAGAAAAAACGTTCAAAGACGATAGCTTCCATTTTCGTTCGGGCTAAGTCATAAAATCGTATACATATAATCAATTAGATATAATTAAGAATATAATGAATGATCTTCTTATATCAGTTATTCCCATGTGATAGTAACTTTCTTCAATTATTATTCTTCAGTTGCTTAACCAAGATTTTATTTATTAATTTTTTTGAATATAGATTAACATAACTTATAAAATTATAATACTTCACTATTTACCGATTCATAAAAATTATGAATTGTTGAATTACGAACCGGCTATAGTATCGAGATAAGTGCCGATATTATAATGTGTATAGTGATCGCGATCCTATACAACTTACAAGATTGATAAAAAATAAAATAGTTACGAAATGTTTACTCCTACTTTAAGAATAGTATATTTATAAAATAAAAGTATTTGAGTACTTTGAATTTGAAAAATTTTACTATAGATATCTAATAAAAATTATATGAAATCTTAAATATCATATAAAATCAACGATATATATATTAATATAGATTTTTACACAGTTCAAATTGATTTCTTGATGGAAATATACTTTTATGATTATTATTTATACAATATTAAAATATTAATACAATGATAAAATATTAAATCTGGTCTTAAAATTATAATATTATATATATTATATATAATATTATAAATATTTAATTTATATTATTAATTAATTATTATTTATAATTATTATATATTATTTATTCATTATATTATATCAATTTAATTATATATTAATTATATCAATTTAATTATAGTTATAATTACTATAAAAGATATTAATAATATATATATTATTATTATTATCTATATTAAAAAGACTTTATATAATTTATATTATTATTAGTTTATTTATTATTATTATTATATCTATGAGTGTGTAGTCAAATAAGTGATCAATTTTATAACGAAGCAAATTTTGCAGCTTATATGGAGTTCTACATAAATAAACGTGCTTTTTTATATCCGTTTATGCACGATCTATACCTAAATAATAGTAGTCGCATTTATTAGTTCATTTGCGATTCCCAACAAACTATTTAATGAAGCGCAAACCCGCAAAATTTGTCCCTATGCCATCCCTTATCTAAATATATTGCGATTTTTACCTTTGATATATCTATTAACATTAATTTATGCATTATTAATTATTATAGGTATCTAGATAAAAGATATATATATAAAATTAATAATTATTATTTAATATATTATTCATTATTATTATTATTCTAATTATTATTATTTATTAATTATCATTTATTTAATTATTAATATTATTATATTATATTTAATTATAATAATTATTATATATTAAATTATTATATAATATTATTTATCTAAAATATTAATTACATAATATATATTATATTATAATATAATTAATATTAATATTATTATTCTATTATAATATATATTTAATTATATTTAATAATATATCCTTATTAATAGATCATATGTCTGATAGGTGATTATCATCCATACATTTATTTATTATATTAAGATACTTACATAAAATTCAATTGTTGACGACTTATCTAATGTAATATGGCTCACATGCGAATGTTTTGTTTTTTTTAACCAATTGTCAGGAGTGAAATAATAATAAAAAATAAAAATAAAATTACAGTATTATATAGTATATATATAATATATATATATAATATATTATAATATATATTTATATTATATTAATATATATATATTAATATATCATTACATATCATACTAATCATATATATATATATATTACATTATTAGATATACTAACTATAGTATATATTATATATTTTAATAATATATCTATATCAATTTCTATAATAATCTATATTAAAATTAGGTATTATAATACTTATTATATAGTAATATATATATATATATATATAAATTTATTAATATATAATATAATATAATATATATATATAATATAGTATATAATCATAATATATATATTAAATAATAATTATAATTAAATAATAATAATATAATAAATTATATATATAATAATATAATATATTAATTATATATATATATTATTATATTATATTTTTCTATTTCTAATATTACTTTTTTATGTAATTGTATTTACTTATAGACTAAATATTTTCCACAAGTCCTATTATATGTTAAATATTATTATTTATTGTTACATAATTATTCATTTATCATTTGATATATTTTTATTTCTTTTTTTTAAAAATTATATTTTATTATGAGTTACTTTAAATGAGGGATGCAAAATTTCTAATGTTCTTTATATTATATATAAGTTTATTGTTTTAATATAACTTTATTTCATTCAGTTTTCATAGATTTCTTACTAACATTTCTGCAGAGCTGTATGTCTAATCATTCTTGATCGATAATTTGAATTCAAGTGGTGCATATAATGCATGTCTTTCACTTCCAACTTTTATGAAATGTGTTTCGAAATCCTACAATCCGATATGTATAATGTAAATGTATATCCTGTTCTGCATCGATGCTATTATTATTTATTCATTATTTATTATTATATTAATATATGCTATTGTATTATAATTATTATTTAAGTATTTTTCATTATAAAATATTATTATTGATTTATTCAGTTTTAATATTTATTATATTAGTATATTATCTACTTATTAACTTTTATATGTCTAGTTATGGATTATTATTATTATTGATTATATTAAATATTCATTTATCTAAATTAATCTTAATCATTAGTATTCGAATTATAATCTATGATATTCTATTATTCATATCATGATATTATTATTGATTATTAGTATTATTATTATTATATATTATTATTATTATTATTATTATTATTATTATTATTAATTATTAGCCTATTATATTATATTATTATTATTATATTATTAGGCCTATTATTATTATCTATTATATTTGATAGATTTATTATTATTTATTTTTTTAATTATATGATATTTATAGCATCCCAATATTCTAAGTATTCATTTCACGTATGGCATTCATTGAGTTTATAGCGAGTATTTTCAGTATGCATTTTCGTGTATATTTTGTACTATATAAAATTTTAAAGAATATACAAAACCACATTATTTATCTCGCTAAGCATGTTTCTAACCTTTTATTTGCCCATAAAATATCGATAATATATGATATATATCGAACTGTTATACTATAAAAGAGAGAAAAATAGTAAAAACTAGCAAAACTGTGATAAGCTAGTTACTAAGAGTATAGATATCTTATTACCGAAATTATAATATTATGCGAGAAAGTTAATGTATGATCTGCACCTCATGTAATTCTCCTCATGTGAGAAACCAAATAATAAAAAATAAAGCACAAAAGATACAAGCCAAGCTGACTTGTAGCTAACAAGACCTATAAGTATCCTAACTATATACAGATTCTAAAATTTAGCTGTAGTTGTGAGAAAGTTCAGATCAGATAGTCAAAATGTAAAAAGTAAGAAATTATTTAATTAATTTTTGCGTGGGACAATTATATAAATAAGTGACATTAGCATATTTTGAAACTAGAAAATATTTAAAAAAAAATAAAAAGAGAATAACAGATAGAAAAAAAAAAATAAAGAGGCACTAAATCAGAGTAGTTACAAAAATAGTGATAACTGTCATAATCTTATACTACTTTGCCTATATATAGAATCCTATCAATTTGCTGTGTACTGAACTTGATATAAGGAGGGTCAAAATGATTAGGTATATAGCCTGAGAGTATATCCTGCTCAAACAGACAGTGAGATCACCCAAGCAATAATAAGGCTATGGTCAAATACCATCATTCTTTCAGTCGAATGACTGTTATATACTATACGAATATAATATTTAAACTAAAAAGAGAGCTCTTATAGATTTGTCTTATATTATAACTTATAATACATAATGAAGCTGTTTTATTTTATAATACTTACAGGTTTAAACTATAGAATAGTTATGTCGACAATTAATACAGATATATGTATAATAACGAATCATAATATATACATTTCAAAATAAATTTTAACTATCTAAATTAATTGGATAACGACGAATTTTTATTTCCGATTACATAATTTTGCTATCCTTAATTTACTGATGTATACATTAGATCAATATATTTATAGCCTATAATTAAATACCTAATTGATATAGTCATGAGAGATTCTTTGACGATAAATTCCTATATGTTTACCTACCTTAACTATCTAGTATTTAATACACTTAACCCCCAGAAGAAACTGATTGCAGATATCTTACATGTTACATTACTAATAATAAAGGTAAAGATCATGATTAACCTAAATACATCTATATAATAATCGATCAGTTATTTACCACAAACACGCAGGAGAAGCTGACTGGGAACAAACAATATCAAGGAAGTTCACGTGATATAGGATGACTAGATCTATAATATATATATATCACCTATATAATATTATAATTATTGTGAGTAGGAATAACTTTTGATAGATGAAGAAAGTCTATACTTATGCTACTCTTAGTACAAAATCATCCAAATTATGATAACTAACTTTCCAGAATAACTCAATATAACAATATCATACAGAATTAAAAATGCATCAGGTAAAAGTTTTATTTGATACTGAAAAATACAGTAAGAATAATATATCATGACAAGATACTGATAGCTGGATATGAAAATTAATATTTAATAAATGAATATGAAAACAAATAAATTTAACAAAATTTATCTTCAGGTTGCCTGTATTACAACAGATAATGCAAATTTCTGTTCAGCTTTCGGGTAGATGCTCAGCAGAAAATATCGTAATGTGACGAAATACAGGATAGAATGATACAGCACCGATGGCAGATTATAGTTATGGTATATTGAGCGCTTTAAGAGATGGTGATGCAAATATAGTTAACACAAAGAATATTCTGCAGACAAAATCTCTCCAGCTAGAAAATCGCTTAAAGATACATCATAGATGCACTTAGACACTATACATACTGATACATCGCTACTAGTTATGCAATTTATCTTATACACATAAACATCTTGGCTTAACTAAGAGATGTCCAAATGTTCCTACTAGACTGTTCTCTTATAATATAGGTACTAAAGTTTAACACATTAATAAGACACTATTTTACACACAAAGCAAAGGGATAATGTTGGAATGACCCATAAAACATAGGTAGTAAAACTACAACTGCTGTCACGAAATTAAAGAAGATGATAGAGACAAAGTACTATTTATAAAAACACATACCAAGCGTTATACTCGCTGGAACTATCCCATATATCGATTTAAAAAGTATCACTTGAGCTTTAAGATATAACCTATTATAGTAATGTCGCAGGACACAATATTAATCAACTAAACAATTGGTGGAGCAATAAAGCACTTGATCTGGATACCTATACTGATTTATTTATTAAAAATAAAATGATAGGAGGTAATTGCGGTATATAGTGATATATATTAAAGTAGACAGTATCGATATAATATATAAATTGACGTCCTATTATGCTCAGTTATTAGTACTTTATTGATTATATAGTTTCACTGTGTAGTAAAAGAAGAAATGTCTGTATTACGCGATGTATTAATTTAACTTGTATTGCTATAATCATCTTCTATCTCAAGCTAGATTTAGGGTTGAAATTGCAACGTATGATAGTGGAGTTTTGATACCCATTATTAACACTATTGTCTCAAATAAAACTAGTCAATACTACTTGCTAAAGCAACAAAGGCAAACAAATGATGAAAGAAAAAAGCTTTTGAAAGAGTGATTATTATTTTTTAAGTTTAGTATCATTTATATTATTATATTTCATTATTATTATTCATTATTATTTAATAACAAAAAACAGCTCATTAATTATAATTCTAGTTTTTAAGGATTCATTATTACCGATGATGTTATTGATGTATTAGTATTATTGATTAATATTAGTAGTATTATAATAATTATTAGTGTATTAATTATTATTATTATTATATTATATCATTTATTTAATCTAATTATTATTATTACTTTATTCAAATACTAGATTAGGTTAGGTTAGAATAAATAAATTGTAATTATATTAGGTTAATTAATTGATATTACTATGTATTTAACTTTTAAATTATTTCTGAAATTTAATTTATTATATCAGATCTGAAATGTATTAATCCTAATTATTGTGATTATTGTAGATTATTATTATATTAAATTTTGAAATAAACCAAATCATTTCCATAGAGCAATTTACTCCTTGTATATTATTATAATAATGCTTAATATAAAATAGAAGATAATGATAATATTTCAAGCAAAATTAAGTTTTTAATAAAATATAATATATAATATTAGCACATATATAATAATATTTAAGCAATCATAATAATATATTAAGTCTTAGCATAAAGAGCTTATTATTAATAATGAATAATAAAAACAATCGATAAAATAAAATCAATAAAGAATTAATAATAATATATTAATAATATAAATATAATAAATAATAATATAAATTAAAATTAAATCAAATTATATACATTAATAATTAATAGATATAATAATAATAATAATAATTATATAATTTAATCATATAATAACTTAATAATAATAATAATCAATATATAAATTATAATAATAATATAAAATTAAATAATAATTAATATAATCTATAATAATTAAGAATAATAATAAAATATTAATATTAAATAATAATATATAATAAAATAAAAATAATAATAAAATAATAAATTAATAATAATAATAAAAAATAATAATAATAATAATTAATATATTAATAATAATAATAATAATTAATAATAATAATAATAATATATATTTAAAACCAATGAAATATGACCTAATATAGAGTGTATATAATAATTAATAATAATAATATAAAATAAATGAATAATAATTAATTAATAAATAAAATAATGTTCTCATTAATTAGATTTAAAAAATATGTTCAGAACATCCTTACAATTATTTAGATATACTTTTATTGTATGACCAATTATTTACAAGACTAATAATTTAATAATAGACTTTGATATTTCAACAAACGAAAATTTCTATTAAAAGCGAAGAGAGTTTCTTTAACTAATATAATTTGTTCCTTAATTTACTGTCAATAGGAAATTTAGTTCAAATAAATACCATATAAAATATTCCATGAAATATTTTTTTCATATTAAATATTTTAAAAATAATTCTTCTATTTCTTTCATATTTCAGTGTTTTCTTGCGCTAGGTAAACTATAAATTTATTTTATAGTAAATAAAAATATAAGATTTGAAATTAATGAAGAAATAGAAAAATTCAAAATCAATTGAGATGTTCAATAAGCCTAATATATTGGTACAACAGCTCCAATTCGACTAGAACACAGCGATGAATATTCAAATTGAAAATCACTAATACACAATATAGAGCGTTTATTATGATATAAACTATCTGTATCTAAAAAATGCTATTAATTTAATATATCAATTATAGTGAATTGCGTCCCCTGTATATACCAGCTATCTAACTTTTGGTGAAGGATAAATAGTTGTGAACAAATCTTTATTATGGTTCTGCTAGATTAAATAATAGGTACACCACAAGTTATATACCTTACCTTATACGACACGCACCGAACTAAGAAAAGATCATCAGTGATAAGTTATAATATTATCTAGTAACTTTTGTTTTATATATTAAAGTATTATATAACCCGTAAATATTATACCTCAAGCTCAGCGTATCCTTATATATATATAGTATACGTGGAAGATGTTTTAAGTCACTATATCTACTATAGACATATTATAATATAAGAGTAAGCACAAAATAGGACGCTTAGGCCATAATTAGGCATCCCACATTATGGTATATAAATTTATCCTATTATGAAAGTAAAACTAATATCAAATATGCCTATTCAGAATGTAAGATATATATAAGATACATAGGAGGAAGACCAATTCCTATGATTACTTATATCAAAATTCTTATATATCATAAATTTATTTGTTATTATAATATTATGAATAATAATACATTAGTTATCACTATGCTAGAGTTAAAATTTAAAATATAAATTCTTCTTTACATTACCTATAATATAATGACGCTTATCTATTATTTTTATTTTTTCTGCCATGAAAATGTTGTATTTTTAAAAAAAAATTTAATTGGACATATGTATAGCGCTATATTTCAGCTATATGCGGACTAAAATTTTTTGAAAAATTGATATATAGCAGCTTTATATTGCGTATCTGCGTAAAACTAAAGTTTTTCCACACTTTACTACTTATGCTGTTATTATTCTAGCTTTTAAAGCTTTAAAAATTGCTAGTATAACGTACCCACCTATCATGATATATATATATATAGTATATCATTAACTATATATATTCATAATATTATATATATAAATATATATAATTAAATATACTATATTAATTTAATATATATATTAATATTTAATAGTATATATTAATATACTCCTATATATATATATATATATTATAATATATATATATATAATTAATATATATATATATATATATATATTAATATTATATATATTATATATATAGTATATATTTAATTATAAAATCTATTATAATATCATATATTATATATAAAATTATATAATAGATATATATACTATTATATATAATATATATAATGATATTATATATATTATTAATAATATATATTGATAATATAGTATTATTAATATATATATATATATAGATTTATATTATATTTATATTATTCATAATATTATATTATATATTAATTAATATAATTTAATACTACTTTTACATTCTAGCTTATTTGAAGATTTTGTATACTATTTTTACTAAAGCAGTAACCTAAATATAATTATTTTATTTTATTACAACTTACTACGTCCCCGTACTCCGGCTACCGACTTCAAGTTATCGCAACTTTATTAAAGTTTCTATAGCACTAAAAATTGAAATATTAGTATTCGTATATACTGTGCTGCAAAGAAATAATTATAATATTTCAATATTTTATTCTTAATTTCAATTGATAATAATAATAATATTTACCAGGATCCGCGCTCCGACTTCATGACTACCGACTTCGACTAAAGTGAGTTTCTCTAACCACATGTTAAAATATTGTTCTTATCAGAAAGTTCTAGGAATAATTTTTCACCACAAAAATTTTCTTGAATAAATTTTATAACCCAGATACTAGCATCCATAGCTTCCAATATCATCACTAGATTATTAGGTTTTCATCTCTCTATTTGAATAATTGTTCCAGCAACGTATCTATATATCTATTATAGGCATTAAAATTATATATATCAATCTCAAAAACATAATTTACTTGTA
>JABUQX010058251.1:40000-51250 GCA_015478945.1 Trachelipus rathkii | reverse complement strand
AAAAACATTTTGCTTTTTAAAAAAACAGTTTTTTTACAAAAAAAACAAATAAAATAAACCGTTTTTTTCACAACCCTATATATTAAATAATATATATAATATAATATACTATATATATATATATATATATATTATATATATATATAAATATATAATATATATATATATATATATCTAATTATATATTATATTATATAATATATATATATATATAATATATATTTATATATATATATATATATATATAACTATAAGTATATATAACTATTCAAAATTATGGTTAAAAATTTTGGTAACTGATATGAAATGCAAAAATAAAGGTGTAAAAGTTCCTCCTATTAAGGTATGACGTAATGTGCTTAGTTTTCACATTGTTTAATTGTTTCTTGACTAAAATCTTGACATCTACGAAACCAAGTAAGTTACAAACTAAATGTTAAAAAATGCGGAAGTTCACAAGTATTTAGGAACGAAAAATAACCTCATTCGGAATAGGAGTGTAAATAAACATATTATTATTGTATGATAAGGTTTAATTTTTTTACAACATAAACATCTGTTCTAAGGCACCTTACAAATGATATCAAAAGTACTAAAGATGATCATTGAAAAAAATGACCTTCCGCCGTTCAGATTCCCAATGCACGCGATCCAGGCCGTCTTCCTTTCGATTCTGCCGGACCCCTTTCAATATTCCAGATCTGTTATCGTTTCAATTCCGTCAAATCTGTTAACTTAGGTCTCAACGTGCCGATTGGAGAAGAGTATACAAGTCTTTAAATGTCTCCAAAAATAATAATCCAAAGGATTTAGGTGTGGTGATCTTGCTGGTCACGGAACTGGGCCACCTCGACCTATCCATTGATTGGGAAAGGTCTCATTCAGGTGTTCACGAACTGCAGCACTAAAGTGTGTAGGAGCCCCATCATGCATAAACCACATGTTTTGGCGCAACTGAAAAGTTACATCATAAACAAGGTACGGAGCTCATGTTCCAAAACGTTTAAGTAGATTATGCCATACATGGGAGGAACTCACATAAGTACATGATCATGTAAAATTCCTGCCCAAATTGTTTACTGAAAACTGATGTGTTGAACGATCTTTTAAGTGGCCATGAGGGTTCTCGTGCTGCCCAACGATGTGTTCTTTTTGAACGTTAACATTATCTTTCTTGTAAAGTGAGCCTTCGTCGGTAAATGAAAACCTCGTAAAAGTTCTGGGTCAATAAATTGTTCAAAACCATGACAATAACAACACGAGGAGCATAGCCGTGGCAATAGAGTATTTACACCTGATGGATGGACGTAGGTACGGGCGTTGGTAACTGTGGCCGTGATAGCTAAACCTCCCAATATACATAGATTGGTTTCGAATTAAACTGTAGTGAAATTCTCGCGTTCTCTTTTCAGGTTGTTCAGAAATTTCATTAAGAACTATTTCTCTAAATCAACAGTCCTAGATATCGGGTCTGCCTGCTTAGTGTCTCTTTGGACTGCACATACCTTGTTTCAGACATGCTTAATGAATGTGGCAAAAAAACCTTGCGCTGGACCAATTCGTTATTTCTCTTCGTACAAAGTCTTGCTGCCAGAACTATTGCAGGTCGCCATCCTATACATTCCCAGCATGTTAGCAGTTCAGAGTATGAATACACGTGGTAATTACGATCTGTATTCAATAACGAAAGAAACACGTAGAAGACACACACAGTCAATGAGTTACAGTAATGCGTTACACAAACAGACAGTGCATTTATTGTATCCAGTAGTTGGTTGTTGTGGTCAAATGGCGAAAAGTTTAAAGGAAGAGTTAGCTGTTGTGAAAGTGTTAGTTTTATTAAATGAGATTGCAATTGACTAGATATGGTCAGAAATTGTATATTATTAAATGTTATACCATTATTGATTCTGCGTACAACAATTGTTTTGGTTCCTTAACATTTTTACCTAAGTCATCCGCTTTCATGGAATGTCGGCTCAAATACTTTTAACGGCCCCATTTTTAAATTATAGTAAATTTGATACTTCTTTTGTGCGTCATAGCCACTACAACCAGTACTCATCCCAAATATAGGGTTTGTACCTACTTGGTTTCGTAGATACAAAATATTTAGTAAAAAGAACAACATACAGACAGCCAGACGAAAACTAGCACAATTACGTCATCCTTATAGACTTTTACCTTTATTTTCCATTTTCTTCATACCAAATATTTTACCATAATTTTGAATTACTCTATATATATATATAATATATATATATATAATATATATTATAATATATATAATATATACTATATATTATATATATAAGTATACTATATTATTTATTAATAATTATATTATATAGATATATTTATATATAATAATTTATATTATAATATATATATTATATATATAATATAATATTATATATATATATATATATATATATATATAGGAACTTTCGCTAAAAGGATGTTAACCGATATAAATCCGAAGGATGTAATCGATTTTTTTCCGATATTCGCCAAAGTTGCCATAACAGTTTTTTCTTTTTTTAAACTAAGGGCGAATACCAAATTTAAATGCCAAAATCAAAGAGTCAGAGGTCTCATCGCCTCAGCGGGGGACGCGGGGGGGACTTCGTCCCCCCCTCTGTCCCACCGTCGGCTCAGCCGCCCCTTAAAGAAATAAATAAAAAAAATATAACCAAAATTAACATATAAAATGAATAAAATGCAACACCAAAGTGGCAACTTTTCTTCTTCTTCTATTGGAGTTTAAGTCAACACGTCACATGCAATGGTAGCATGTAGGGTTCACGATATTTTTCGATATGTAGCATTTATAAGTACATCCTTTAAAAGGAAAGTGCCTATATTATAATACTATATATATATATATATATAATATAATAATATATAATATATTTATATTATATATATAGTATATCATATATAATATATAAATATAAAATATATATATATATATAATATATATATATATAGTATATATTATATTTTATATATATATATATATATTATATAATATATATTACAAATATATATATATATAAATATATATATATACTATATATAGATATAGATTATATATATATATATATTAGATAATACTTATTAAATATATATCTATATATAATATATAGTATATATAATAATAGTTATATATATAATAATTAATATATATATATATATAATATATATATATATGATATATATAATATTATATATATATATATATATAATATATATATATAATAATATATAATATATAATATATATATAATATATATATGATATAATTTAAATAATATATTATATATATAATAATAATATAAATATATATATATAAAAATATATATAAGATATAATATAATATATATTATATATATCATATATATATATATATATAATATATAATAATAATATATATTAATAACTTCAAACTCCCAGGAAGGCATTCATCTGCCAGTCAGGTGTGTAGTCTTTTCGCGCTCTCCACCTTTTCGTCATTCCATGATGTCGGGATTTAACCCTCTCCAGTACCTCTTTACTTTCATTCTCACCTTCTCTCGCCTCCCCTCCGGTTCTCCTCTCCCGGCTACACTTCCAAGACTTTTTCGCGCAATCTCTCTCTCCCCATTCCTCTCTAGATGTCAGTACCACCACAGTTGGCTCTTTTCTATCTAATTTCTCACGACATACCCTGCTCCCTCTCGTATATAGTTCATTTCTCACTATCTCTTCTGCCCTTTCCCAGCATTACCCTCAAACATCTCCGCTGCTTGTATTCTGCCTCTTGTGGATACGTTGGTCGTCCAACTTCGCACCATGCATCAATATGGAGTCAAAACACTCTCAAAAATGATTTTTTCACCTGCAGGGGCACGTTCTGATTCTTCAGCAAAGGATAGAAAAACGCTCACACTTCTTCCGTATTTAACTATCCTTCGGCGATATCTTCCCAACTCCTCCCCGTATTTCCGAACACACTTCCTAGAAACTTAAAACTTTCTACCTCTTTATGTTCTTGCCATCTATCTGGATATTTAAACCTTCTCTCTGGTTACTCTATTTATCATAAACACTGTCTTTGAACTTTTTCATTTTCAGGCCTTCCTCTTCGAAACACATATTCCACCTTTCCAGTCCTCTGCCATGTCTTCCTCCTTCACGCCTCCAGAACTATATCATCGCGATGCCAAAATACCCATTCATCATTTTTATTCCATCTGCTTTTAATTATTTATAACCTAGCTAAATATGTAATGAACTACAGGCAATAACACACTTCCACTGTCTGTCACCTGTTCTACTTGAAACCGACTTTTCATTTCATTCCTGTTCCTCACCTTCTGCACTTACACACCTCGATACAAAGCTCTATTGCATTGACATTCTCCCAAAAACTCCATATTCTTCCTCTAGACATCTCCACACCTTTTCTAGGTACTGAATCAAAAGCTTTTTACAAATCCACAATGGCCACACTCACCCCAACATTGAATTCCCATGTCTTCTCTGCAATCTGTCTTAAACTAAAGACCAGATCCATTGTCCTTATTCTTCCTGTACCCGTGCTGCTCTTCCCACATCTCTATTATATATATTATATATATATATATTATATATATATATTATATATATATATATATATATATAATATATATATATATATATATATATATATTATATATTAATATATTATAATAATATATATATATATATATTAGAATATTATATTAAAATACATATATAATATATTATAATATATTATATATAATATATATATAACCTTATATATATATAATATACTACATTATATATATCAATATATAATATATATATAATAATATATTATATATATATATAGTATATATATATATATACTATTTTATAATATATATAACAGATTAAATAAACCCTGAGTTAATAAATCTTCAAAGTGATTAGATCATATATATATTTTATAATACAAATACTGAATGAAAATTTATTGTCAACTTTCATCTTTTGGAACAATTCACTTCTTCGGGACAGGACTGATATGTTTTTGATAATTGATGAAATAAGTTTGGCTACTTGGTCATTCTGGCTACTTCATAGTGATAGAATTTTCACTGGTTAAACTTTTTACCATTTGTTGAGAAAGTCGATCTTGTAGTAAAGATTGTATCTCCAAAAGCTTCACCTCTTTGCAATTGAAATTTTTGTGTTTTATTATAAATCTTCTATGAGTTTTTTATTTCCGGTGTGATGGGTGTATATATTAGCAAGTAATATTAATTTTATGTTTATTTGCGACGGCGCACTAATGACGAATGGATTGCTTTATGCGTAATTTGATCTGTTGTGTTGATTGACTCTAATTTTAAAGTTGTAGTTCCTCCTATATAACATTAACAGTTTTCACAAGAGATTTTGTAATGCCTGCTGAGTATTTAGGTTCTTGTCTTTGGTTATAAAAGGGGAGGTCAGATTATTGGAGGGAGCGAGGAAATGCATTAAAGCCTGTTATGTTTAATGTAATTAGGATGATTGGAAAACGTATGAAGTTTTGGTAATTCTGGACGGGCTAAAAAATTAGTAAAGTTGATATTAGATACTGATATAGCATGAAATATATTTTACTTTTCTTTTTAAGATTTGGGTATGCATTCTCAGGTAACTCTAATATTAAGGAAATATTTTGGAAAGTTTGGAGATTTGGGGGGAATAAGTGTCTGTGTACTGCATAGTATGTGCTCGTAAAAATAATTCTTAATATTCAAATGGTAGAAAACAAATCTTACCTAAAAAATCGACTTCTCTCAACCAATGCTAAAAAATTACTGGAAAATTCATCGCTATAAAGTATCCAGAACAACCAAGTAGACAACAATCTTAATAGTCAAAAATTCATCAATTATCAAAAGTTCAGTCCGTTTTCTTATATTTTAGATTACCTTTCAAAGAAGCTTGAATAATAATTTTAATTGATCCATTGTAAAGTTTAATAATAGGTAATATTACATGCATATAGTGAGTCTAATCACTTTAAGATTTATTACCTCAAGTTTATTATCAGTACTTCATAAACTACACAGACGACAAGTTCATAATAATATAAAAATATATATATAATTATATATATTTAAACTTCCATAATATACTAATATATAAAGTAACTGTTACGATGTAAAAAAAATATAATCTAACATCAAAAATATATTAACTACATTTTTTATGACTGAATTTTGATATATTATTAATTATATATTATATATATATAAATATATAATTTAATTATTATATTAATAAATAACTATATATATATCAGACTAATAACTCTGAAAGATTATTTTGTTCTTGCTGAGATATTTTTACCTCAATGAAATTTTATTACCAAATTTTTTTTCATCAATGAGCTCCGCATAAACTCTTAAAAAACAATTATTAAAACTTTGATTCTTCAACATGAATTGGTGTATTTCTGTCATTATTTTATATTTATGGAGATATGAGTTAGTAATATATATATATAATATATATATATATATATATATAATATATATATATATTAATATATATATATACTACTATAATAATATATATATATATATTTATATATATAATATATATTATATATATAAATAATAATATATATATATATATATATATATATATAAATAATATATAATAACACAAAGGTACAAAATTAATAATTCATATATATATATATATATATAATATATATATGTAATATATACTATATAATTATATATATATATATAATATAATATATATATAATATATATATAACTATATAATTAATATATATAATATAATGTGTGTGTGTGCTGGGGTGTGTGTTTGTGTGTGGTGGCCCGTGTGTGGGTCTGTGTCGTGTGTGTGTGTTGTATCTGTGTGTCTGTGTGTCTGTGGGTATGTGTGCATAGCTGTGTATGTGTATGTGTTTTGATTTGTTTCTGTTGTCTTGCATAAAAATGTCAATAGACAAACTAATAGTTTTCATTTTTTAACAACCATTGTTCCATTAATTATCGTTATGTTTATTTTTAATTTATATTCCTTTCATTTCAATTTATTTTTTATTTCTTAATAATTTTTTAAAAATTTAATTAAAATTGTTATTGGTCGCATTAATTGCCATTTCTTTTACTTTGTTGTTAATTTTTATTGTGGGTTTTGATTTGCAATTTTCTCATATTTGATTAAACGACTAGGACTAATCATTTTAATTCATTGCCATGATATATAATAGACTTGAGGGTAGAGGACAATTCCTCGAAAATTCGAAGACCTTTTGGGTACATCTGAGTAATAAATAGCATTAACACTCTGGTCATGTCTACTAAAAGGCAGTGAAACTTTGAGTTTGTCTACAATTAGATAGTGACTCAAGAGGCACATTTATGAAACGTTCATGAGGGCTGTCGTTCGTCCCTGTATAGAGTATACCTCACACATCTGGAGTGATTCCATTCACACTGCTCCTTGAGTTTCAAGAACCATAGATGGGATACCGTTCAACTGCACGATTTCTTAGTTTACGCTAGTTCAGAAGGAACAGAAATGAAATGTTAAGAATGAGTATATAAGGAGGTGGAAAAGGAGGAATAGCTCCGGAATTATCTGAAGTGGAATTGGAGTCAAGGGGTATGAGAGAACTGTTAAGTTCATGACGCTGAGGACTCCACACCAAAAAAACAATGACCTGTGCGCACTTTTGCAAAAAAACACTGGCATTGTGGAGACAACTTCGAAATGGTTCAAATTTCATCCCAAATCTAATATAGTAAAAGCCAAACAGATTGTAACTTCTTCTGGTGGAGTTAAATCGCCCTATTGAGTATGAATCACGTTTCTGGAGCGGTTCCACACATATTGCTCTCCTTGGTAAAGTGCAATCTAGGGCTTGTCAATTTGCTAACTCTTATACTCTCCTTTACTCTGACTCCAAACTTTTTCAAGCCGTCGAAATGTTGCATCACTCTCCTAATACTATTGCTATTATAATTTACATTTCTCTTCTGAATTTTCCAGTATTGTAACTCCTCCTTTGAAGAGAGCTCATGCATGCCTCATATTTCAGTCAGTATCATCCTTCCTCTCTCCAACTCTCTAACCCAGATTTAACTGCTATGCTCAATCTTACATATACTGCACTTGCAAAGTGGTTAGAGCGTCCGGTTATTGTTAGCTCTGCAACGCGGAGTCCAATGTTCGAATCCCGCTGATGGAGAGTAAAATCTCCTGTGACTCATTCATTTAAAATGGTATTTTTTTATCTATTTTTTTTTAACTTACTTCCACGTTCACAAGGGGTCGCTAGCGTATCGAAGCATGTCAGGCCTTAATTTGGCCTTGTTTGCAATTTTTTCCAAAATCCCATTCGAATTTGGTAAGCCTTTGGCCTTTCACCCACTGGAGGATATATATATATATATATATTATATATATATAATATATATATATATATATATATATATATATATATATATATATATATATATATATATATATATATATATATATATATATATATATATATATATCCTGGGGAGGAGTTAACCCCTACCAGGCGCGTCCCCCAGGTGGCGGATGGGGGAGGACCCTCTAAGGAGGGTAGCTCCGAAATATATAAATAAGGAGCCGTGGACCAAAACTGCAACCAGGACAGGCCTAGCAAGCCGCTGGCGAAGTGAAAATGCTCAAGAAACTCCTGTTTTGCCTCGGAACCACGGACTGATTAGACGGAGACGACCGCGCGATAGAGGACCTGAAAACGGAAATCCTTCCGGGAGAAGCCTTAGAGTGGCTACCCTGAATGTTGGAACCCTTAGGGGTAAGGAGGAGGAGATGGTGGAGCTGATGCTGGAAAGGAAGTTGGATATTTTGGGAGTCTGTGAGACCAGACTCATGGGAAGTGGTAGCAAAACAATACATAACAACTATCAATTGATGTACAGTGGTGGGGAGGTGCACAGACATGGAGTAGGAGTAATTTTGACTGAAGAAATGGCGCAGAGAGTAGAAAGTGTGGACTATGGGGATGAAAGAATGATGATGTTTTCGATCAAAATGGAACACATGGGTATTAGTGTTATACAGGTATATGCACCGCAACAGGGAAGAACTGAAGCTGAGAAGGAAGAGTTTTATCGGAAACTGCAGGAAATTAAAAATAGGTCGCCATATGCGGAAAGAATAGTGATAATGGGAGATTTGAATGGACATGTTGGAACACAGAGAAGAGGTGTGGAGAGTGTCATAGGAGCCTTCAGCGTTGGCGAAAGAAATAGAGCTGGAGAGAGAGTGATAGATTTCTGCTTGCAGAATGGATTGACGGTTATGAACACCTGTTATAAACATAGAGAAAGTCATAAGTGGACATGGTATAGATGGAGCAGAGAAAGGGTTGACTATGTGGAGAAATCCATGATAGACCTGATACTGACTAATAAAAAGGAGATGTTTAGAGATGTAAAGAGTGTACCATCCGTGTCTGGAGATGCAGACCATCGTATGGTGTTGGGGAAGATGATATTAAAGAAACCTACTTTGCATCCAAGAAAGATGAGAAAGAGAGTGCAAATAGAAAAGATCAAAGAGGCAGGATGTAGAGAGAACTATCAGCGGCAAATAAGAAACAATATGACAGCAGAAGAGGAGGGACAAAGTGTTGAGGAGTGCTGGAACACCTTTAAGGGAGCGGTGCTAAAGAGCGCAGAAGGGACGATGGGAATAAAAATGGTGGGAGGAACAAAAAAGAAGAAAACACCATGGTGGACGGAACGTGTTAAAACTGCTGTACAAGAGAAGATGAGATGTTTTAGGAAATGGATAAAAACGAGAGGTGAGTTGGAGAGAAGAGAATATGTAGAGGCTCGGCGAGAGTCTGATAGAGTGAAAAGGATGGAAAAGGAAACCACCTGGGAAAAAATCGGAAACGAGTTGGAAGAAGATGTGACAGGCGTAAGAAAGCTGGTTTTTAATATAGCAAAGAATTACAGGAAAAGCTCAACACCAATGGCACGAGCTATAAAGGACGAAAATGGAGTCCTAATAGTAAACCAAAGGGAGATTGACGAGAGGTGGAGGAGATTCTTCGAGGATTTGTACAATGTGGAGGGCTTAGCGGAGGAGAGACTGCGAGAGCCTGATTTGATGGGGCCTAGGGGAGAGGAGGAGTGGTCGATCACGGAGGAGGAGATGATGTTGGCGTTGAGAGGTATGAAGAGTGGAAAGGCGGCGGGAGAAGATGGAATAGTTGCAGAGATGCTGAAGGAAATGGGAGTTGAAGGGACAAGACGGATGTTAAATCTGATGAACAGGTGTTGGAGAGATGAGGTGGTGCCTGGTGAATGGAGTAGGGCAACAATCTGCCCCATATATAAAAAAGGAGATAAAACGGAATGTGGAAACTATAGAGGGATTGCATTAATGTCACATCCTGCGAAGACCTATGAAAGGATATTAGAGAGAAGACTGAGAGAGGTGGTGGAAGATAAGCTAGAAGAGTGGCAACATGGTTTCAGACCGGGGAGATCGACTATAGATCTGGTGTTTGCTTTGAAGATGATAAGTGAAAAGAATTGGGAATTTAATAGAAAAACATATGCAGCTTTTGTAGACCTAGAAAAGGCTTTTGATAGAGTGCCAAGGGAGTTATTGTGGAGGGAACTGAGAAGAATAGAATATGGAATACCTGAGAAATTGTTAAAAGCAATAAAAAGCACTTATGTAGACAGTAAGTGCAGAGTAAAGACTATGTCCGGTGAGGGAAAATGGTTTGATGTCACAACGGGGGTGAAGCAAGGGAGCGTGCTGTCTCCAATTCTGTTCATTATATACATGGACAGTTGTGGGAGATCGGTGCGGAACAGAGTGGAGAATGAGATGTTTGGATACGCGGATGACTTGGTGTTGTTTGCACAAAATCAAGAGAGACTGCAAAGTTTTCTTGAGGTTTGGGAAGAGGAGTTGGAGGAGAGGGGTATGAGGATAAATCGAGGGAAGACAGAGGTGATGTTGATCGGAGGTGGTGGAGATGTCCTGGAGGTAAGTTTGAATGGAGAAAGACTGAGACAAACGGACCAGTTTAAATATTTGGGGTGCACTATGGTGAGGAAAACGACACAATGTTGGAATTAAATAAGAGAATTGGGAAATTTAATGGGACAGTAGCAATGTTGTTCCCATTGTTAAAGGAAAGAGCAATTTCGAGACGAGTCAAGATGGTGA
>JABUQX010058251.1:17500-27500 GCA_015478945.1 Trachelipus rathkii | reverse complement strand
TATACATTATATATATAAATATATAAACTATATATATAATTATACTATATTATTAATATACAAATGCACAAACCAATCATATATATACTATTATATATATATTAAACATACTATAATATTCACTATAAGGGTAGGTTGGGATATATAATACTATATTATATATATAATTATATATATATATATATTACTAGATATATATATTATTATATATATATACTTATATATATATATCTATATATATGAAAAATTGATATTTACCGAGCGGTACTTTACCAGTTCCAACTATTTATAAAGCAAGATCACAAATAATTACTTACCTCCTACTTTCCAAGGAATACAGGTCGTTCAATATACTCAAACCTCACCTCACATGTTTTGCACATATTTCTTACATTGTTTGAAGTTCCTATATGGGCGCTACAATTCAACCTCAGGAAAGCAAATTTAGCAATTTTTAATGAAACTTAAATCAAATTACGAAATCCAAACATAATTAAACTCGTATTCTACCTCAATCCTAACAGCTCAATTATTTAACTATAAAAAGACACACAAAATCAGTAATAAATTAACGTATTTAATAAATAACTATGAAAGCGCGCGCTATATACATTACTAACTCCCAAGCGATACACACACGAACTTAACAGATACCTAACTAAGGCTAACTAGGCCCCTAAGAACCCAGACTGACGCATCAAAGCCGAGGAGACTCTGGCCAGCTCTGATCTGCACAAGACACTCGAGGCAAATGGACCCTCTTTATGAAATTACTAAATTCAATGGTCACGGTAATTCAGAGACAGATATCAAGTTAAAGCATATTAAAATTCAACTACATTACATTAGATAAAATTAGTAATTCACCCTATATTATTATCATCCCATATTCTTAAGTACACTGTAATTTAAAATTGGAGGATTCTTCAAAAGAAAAATGAACTGCAGCTACACAGAGTCAGAAGGCAAAATACAGACGTTTGACCTAAGACGCAGAGAAAGAGGAAAACAACGCGAATTATTTTTTTAACTCGGAAACATGTAAATAGTTCCCGCCTTGATCATTAATATTTAAAACAAAGTAGAATCGGAGGTTGGAAAATTTGAAGAAGGGCACAAAACCATCTAGGTTAATTTAGAACCCCGGAAAATGTTTCAATATATCACGTAATATATAACATATATAATATTAATATATATACTATATCTATATATATATAATATATAAACCTATATATATAAACTATACCCCATATATATAAACCCACACTACTGATCATTCAAATTTATCTATAATACTATATATATACATACCACTACTCTCATCAGCCAATACTAAATATACACACGAATATAACATAACACTATTACTATATCATATATCTACTCAATACTAACTAACGTAATACTACCCTATTCCCACCCTAAATATAATGTATAACATATATAACTATATACACTTATATATACCTCCCACAACTATATATATATATAATATACTAAAATATACTAACCTATATATAACTATATAATCACACCGTATATATATTATAAGACTTATATATTTAATACATAACCGACTAATATACCAATTATATACTATATTCATCAATAACATATATATATATATACCCTACACTTACATATATCACAATAATAATATAATACTTTATAATATACATATACAACTATATACCAGTAACTCAATACACTACATATACCACTATATATGTAATTATACTTAACAATACTACATAACTTATAACACCTAAACATATACTACTCTATACTATATTGCTGACTTTCCTATATATCTTTTTCACGCACGAACGACCGTTCACTCGCAAGGCAAGTACGGCGTTCGCCTACTCATGCCTTACCTCGAAAAAGCCCGCCACTCGCAAAACTAACTAATATATAGGACCTATAATTAAACCTACTACCCACTATAAATATATATACTACACTACTATACTATACTACCTCACTACTATATATATATTAATACATATATTAATACTACTACCAAATCTATAACACTAATATCCATATTACCACTCATCAACCACGCATATACGCTATAAATATAATACTACATAATTACTACGACTACTATATCCTAATAGAGACCACACTTAATATACACTACTACATATACATAATACACTACTACTAATATAGCTCAATAGCCTACCCAAATATAACCCGATCATATATCACTATAACCAGCGATATCATAACTTATCCTATATCATTACTACTATATCTACTACTACTAAATGTTAACTCAATAATTTAAACCACGTATAACTAGATATATAATATCCACTATATACAATCCTACATACTATAATTATATATAATCCACAATCACTACTATCTATAGAACATATACTTTATACTACTACTATATATCCCATATATATATATATAATACAACAATATCAACATAAATTACTAAATATAATTATACTCACATATATCTATAATATATATTCACTATAATAGTACCTATACTACTACTACTGGTACTGCTACTGCTACCACAACCAATACTACTAAAACTATACATAAACTAACTAAATAATACTATACTCACCTATCATCATCAATACCTACCAACCTATCCTACCTCAATTCCGACAATCCTAATAACATAATATATATATATTATATACTATACATATATAACTATACGTATATATATATATAATAACATATATACATAAATATATCTACAAGAATATATATATATCGATATCAATATAGTATACTACCTATTATACTGCGTATGTAACAACTACTCCATCAAATATATCCCACTCATTACAGTAAATGCATAGTTATAATAACTAAAGATATATATATATATATATATATATATAATATATATATACTAATAACACATAATAACATACTCATACCTACATAAATAGCATTACACTAATATATACATATGGTAGTTTAGTATATACTTATTTTACGGTTCTACTTGGTAAGAATCTGTTAACACTGCGCGAAAGAACACCCTCCCTGGGCCCAATCCCAGGCTAACCTCTTGAAACAACAGAGATTTTTCGTTACAATTCTTTCGTCGTTTCTGAGAGGCAGATTGAACAGCATGCGACGTAGACCATTACTTCTAGACTTCTCGTTACCCATCAACTCTCCTGAGGCAAGCTCTACGCCACAACCCAATTCCAAGGACCCTTACAGCAAGGCAATCACTCCATTACAGAAGGCAAGTTACTAGGGCTCCTTCATCGACACAGCCCAGCATAATTCCTTTCCTTAAGACGATGATTTCTTCCAACTGAAACTGAAGATCTTCACGGCTAAGAGCGCAGATTACCCCGCGGAAAATTTGCCACATAAGTTCCACCCGATAGTAACGAACGAACAATAATATACAACCACACACACCCACCATAAATACACAAATACTATATATATATATATAATGTCATAATTGATATATATATATACTACCTATATAAATCTAAATATTAGTAATATAAGCTATATACCCATGCTATATTACCTATAATATACTTATACCAATACATCCTTATATATATATATATCTATCACATATATATAATATATCCCAAACTATATATATATACTCAAATAGTATAACTTAGCCTAATCATAACCTATATACAATACCATATCTATACCTATAATATATATATTATACTATATACACATATAAATATATATACTAACCATATACCTATAATATATCATACTACTCACTTTATATATTATATCATAATATATGACATACTATATATTATATATACCTATATATATATATTATATACTATACATATACACATTCAATACACCTTATACCTAAATCACCTTACACTCACACTATATATATATATATTATTTCACTAAATAATAAATATAATATACTATATATAATACTATATATACAGCACTATACATAATAATAAATAACTAATCTATATACTATATATATACTTACACCTATATATAATCATCCATACTATATATATACTAACCTATATATACGTATCATCTTATCATCATATAATAACAATTATACTTCTATACCTACATATAATATAACTCATAACTAATATATACTACCCACCCCAGCTTATTAACGATTCACTATAACTAACACTACTACCTATCCACACTATATCAAATCATTGGATCCACATACTATATATAAATATATCATAACTATACATATACTATATCGAAGGTATATCGCGGAACTTACACTATACTAATCATATACTATAATAACTATATTTATTTTATATATATCACTCATCTATATATATATACTATATAATATATAATATACTATAATATATATAATACTTATATATATATATACCTAATTATATTATATATTTATATATACTAATATTATATATATTAATACTATTATATAAAAATAACCTATATTTTGTGAATCTACTACAATATATACTATATCTGTATATATATATACTAATATAATATATATATATATATACATATATATATACTATAGTATATACTATATAACTAATCATACAATATATAATAATATCCACTAATATATATTAAACTAATTATATTAAATTAAAACCTAAACCTTAGATTCTACTATATATAATATATATATATATATTATATATATATAATATATAACTAATATATATATATAACTAATAATATACTATATAATATACTAAAAAAATATCCCTATCCACTATAATATATATATATACTATATATATATACTATATTAATAAATATACCATAATATAAATATATAAACATACTATAATTATAATAACCTCCTCATGGGACAACATCTAGGTCAGAGAAAGCGGTCAAAAGATCTAGAAAGCCGAAACTGTGTGAACAAAAATTTCTCTGCCATCTTCTCCAAGTTGTAGCCTTTCTGAAAACAGCGACGGATAATCTTGACACGAGGGACGCGAAAACCCCTTTTCGCCTACTCTATAACACGGATTCCACAAAATATTGCGACCTCGGTATGAAAATATAAGCTAGCTCTTGCAATATATGGCTATTATAGATTTTAAGAGGAGCGACGACTTTCTACTCACAAAGGTGATGATGGACGCAAGAATATATGTTATGGTGTGTTTCCCAATGATCCAGGACAATTCTTTCCTAAGGAAGACCGAAAGAGGCGAGATTGGCGTTTGGACTGTGTAGTGGAAGAGACTTTGGAGAGCGACGGTTATGGATTGATGCTCTCGTGTAGGTTGGCGAGGAGGCATGCAGACTGGAGCCTGCCTTGTATCATGGGACCTAGGAGGTTCCTCCTAACGTAACAAAGAGGGGCAGCTGATCGTGATGAGATTGACGGTAAGTACACAGAAACTGGGAAGTAAAAATTATAGATTCTTTCGGGGTTCTTCTGTACACAGGAAGAAGAAAGATAACTTCTGGAAAAACTAGAAAAGATGACTGAGCAGTTGCAGAACGAGTTTACTTTAGTAAGGTAGAATTTCAATGTTAAGACTAGAACAGAGAAAAGAGGAGGAGTGAAGACAGTTTCATTGGACCTTTTTGGAGATTAACGTGAGACAGAAATTTGGAAGGTGAGCGTTGATAGAATATAATAATGAAATAGGTTTTTTTAAGCATAGGAAAAAACACACACATCATATATTACAAAGTTAGATTGAAAGTAATGCGAGTATGATATATATGCGCTTAAATAATGTTAATGGATAATAATTACATAAATAAATGTGTACGTTTGTTAAATTATTACTTGATGTGCTTTGCCATTGATGGAAGCGAAGAGTCATTTTAGGAGCAATAAGAAGACGCCCCTGATGTGAGGGACATTAGACATGCTGGAAGTAATCTTTTCCGTGTAAATGAGGCCCGAATCGGACACAAACAACATGAAAAAGTGAGGGATGGGGATGTGGAGAGGATTAGTTGTCAAAGGTTAAAGAGTGTTTGAAGGATGTGGCTGTCGAGGTGCTGGAGGGGGAGTGGATGGAAGGGGGAAAAATGACATACACCGTGGTGTATGGAGGAGGTAAGGTAAGCGATAAAACATAAAACAAAAAGATAAGAACATGGCTACGGAGAAGGACACCGGAAAAGAGAGAGGAGTATGTAATCATAAGAAATTAAGCATAAACAAGAAAAATAAGATCGGGGAGAGAGAGAGTGAGAGAGAGTGAGAGAGAGTGCGAGACAGACAGACAGACAGACAGACAGACAGACAGACAGACAGACAGACAGGAATCTGGGGGAAAGGTTGGAGGAAGATCAAAGAGGAAATAAATTTTTGTTGTATGACCTAACAAGAACATACAGGAAGGATAAAAAGAAGTTAAATAACATAAAATATGCGGAGGGAGAGGTGATGATGAAGGCGAAAGAAATAAATGAGAGATGGACTGGATATTTTGTGTCTTTCCTGAAGGTGGGCATGGAGGACAGAGTGCTGGGGGTGGGGGGAAGATTTGCGAATGCAGGAGGAGGAGGAGGAGGAATTCGAGGAGGTTGTTGTGAGGAAGAAAAATGGGAAGGCGTCTGGTGAGGGTGGCGGGATTCCAAACAGAGAGATATATGCTAAAGCTACTGAATAGGTGCTTTATGATCGGGAGAGTGCCGGAGGAGTGATGAAGAGCAATAATCTCGCCGATATATAAAGGAAATGGAAGTTCTGGTATTTGTGGAAATTACAGGAGCGTATCCTTGATAAATCATATAGCAAAGGCATATGAAAGAATGATAGAGAGACGACTGAGATGGAGGATAGAAGCAAGTTTGGGAGAGGAGCAGCATGCTTATAGGAAGAATAGGGGAACAACGGATCTGGTCTTTAGCTTAGGACAGATTGCAGAGAAGACGGGTAATTCAATGTTAGGGTGAACGTGGCATTCGTGGGTTTACAAAAAGCCTTTGATTCGGTACCAAATGATAGGTTGTGTTGACGTCTAGAGGAGGAATATAGAGTTTCGGGGAGAATAATAAATGCAATTAAGATCTTGTACAAGCTGTTCATATGCAAGATGAGGACGGGACTTGAAAATGAGAAGTGGTTTCAAGTGAGGACGGGGATGAAGCAGGGGAGTGTATTATCTCCTTTGTTGTTTATTGCGTACTTTGATAGGGTTATAAGTAATTGTAAATCAGGTTGCGAAAAGAACAATGAATTTAATTTATTATTGGCATATGCTGACGATATCACTTTTTTGGAGCATAAAGGAGGAGGACGTGAAAGGTGGAAGTGGAACATGTGTTTCGATGAGGGTGGTCTGCAAATGAATAAGCAAAAGACGATGGTAATGAGAGTAAGTTAAGAGAGAGAGAGAGAGACTGAATTTTTAAATATCCAGGTAGATCTGCCTTTCCTCCTCTTATTCGATCTGATAGCTCTGTTGCTAACTCTCCAACTGAAAAGGCCAATCTCTACGGCCTCCTGTTTTCCTCTAACTCAACCCTGGATGATTCTGGCATTCCTTCTCCTCCTCCTCCTCCTTCTACTCTCAGGTGTCCTATGTCTTTGCCTGTGATTACATTTGATCGGGTACATGGGCTTCTGAGAGTTCTACTATGAACGTAGCGAGGGGGTGGCCGGATGGGCATTCTTCCCGAGTTTTATGGGAATGTGCACGTGCTGACCCCCGCCACTCGTTCAACTATAATCTCTCTATGTCTCACAATACTAGCACTTTTCCCTCAGATTTTGAGCACGCACATGTCTCAACCATATTCCGAAAAAAGGGAAGCCTCATCTGAATCCCTTCTCTTAACTATCGTCCTATAGCTCTCACATGTATTCTATCTAAGGTCTTTGGAAAACCCTTCTCAACTCTCATTTCTTAGACCATCTGGAATCTCATTCTCTACTTTCCGATCGCCAGTACGGCTTTTGGCGTTCAAGGTCGTCCTTTGGGTTTCCTGCTTTCTCTTTGCTTACTATATGTCTACTTCTCCTTTCAAGTCGCTCAATATCGGTTGTTGTTGATGGAGCGACTTCTTCTCTTTTTTCTGTAATAGTGGTGTTTCCTCAGGGTTTCGTCCTTATCTCCTACTTTATTCCTACTTTTCATTAATGATTCTTCTTTACCTGCACATCTAAACTCTATCCACTCATTATCGATAGACTCGACCCTTTCATCTCTCAACTCATTTTTCAACTTCTGCTCCCCCTTTTACTTTCTAGATCTTGCCTCTCGATCGTTAATCCTTTCCGATTCTGATTCTCGCTGATCTGGATAGGAATTCCGGGTGGGGTCGACGATTTACTCCGTTTCAAAAAAAAAAAAACCCTTTTTGTTGGTGAAATTTTTCCCCCAAATATTTTTTCAATGTATACTCGTGTACATCACAACAAAAAAAAAAAAAAAACCCCCAACTTCTTTTAACCCCCCCAAAAAATTTTTTGTTTTTTTTCCTTCCCCCCCCTCTCTAAACAACCTTCTAACTTTCTATCTCTATTCGACGCTGTTCTCCCGTCTCTGAACCGTGTTGAGAAGGATGAATTGAGATGAGAGAAATATCCTTGACGGGCTTAACATAAACAAAAAAAATGTCGTGGAAACCTGACAATCACAACGGTTGCTAGACGGGCCTTCGAAGGAAAACTGGAGTCTTGCTTTTTGTTCCTACTCTCAGTGTACGGTCCAGCTAGCAAGGATTCTCATCCGCCCTTGTATGGAGAAGTACTGTCTCATATCTAGGAGGAGGGGGGAGCTACCTCGTCTTTCAGGCCGGCTTTTGGACAGGGGATCGAGTCAAAGGCCAAAAGCTTATAAACTGTCCCCGACTTTCCAGTTCACTTGACCTCTATCTTTGCGGTGCGCGATGTTGGTGCTTTTATCTTTTTCTATAGGATACCGCAGCGGGCAGGGGGTTCGAGGGGAACTTAAAAACTCGCGATACCACCACCTTACGGGACGCCCTCGTAGCACAAGGGGGTGCTTGTCTTGCGGCACGGAGTTTTTGTATGGGATATTGGTAACTCCAAGGGCATGTTCGCTGCGGTATGCTTCCTTCTTTTCCTTGCCCTTCAATGTGTCTGTGGAGAACTTCATTCCATTTCTGTGTTTTCCATCGCAACTTAATGCTCCCTCACGGTTAAAAGCCGCGTCTGTGGCTCATCGTGTGGCGTAATTTCACTAAGTGAATGAAATTTTGGCTGCAACACCCTCTCCCTGAATAGGGCTCTGCCCGTGCGTAGTGGTGGCAACTGTTAAAAAAAAAAAAAAAAAAAAAAAAAAAAAAAAAAAAAAAAAAAGATGGAAGTAACTTAAAAGAGGTAGAAAGTTTTAAGTATTTAGGAAATGCTTTCGGAAATAGGGGAATAGTAGGGGAAGATATCGTCGAAAGGACAGGAAAATACGGAAGAAGCGTGAACGTTTTCCATCCTTTGCTGTAGGATCAGAATGTACCCCTACAGGCGAAAAGACAGTTTTAAAAATATTTTGACACCCATGTTGATTTATAGTGCAGAGAGTTGGAAAACCAGCAAGCTTAAAAGAAGCAGAATACAGGTAGTGGAGAAAAGACCCTTGAGACAGATGCGAGGACGAAGAATAGTATAGGAATGTTCAAAAAAGGTTTTACTATTGTAGATTGAGAAATAAGATAGGAAAATGCGCCAACTGAGCGTCCTCTTCGGAATCTGGAGAGGATGGGGGAAGGAGAGAGAGTGGCGAAGGAGGTCTTGGGAGTGGGGGCCGGGAGGCAGGACACCAAGGAAGAGGCCGAGAAGAAGGTGGAGAGATGAAGCCAATGAGATGCTTTCGAGGGACAACTTCCCGAACATGATAGAACTGAAAAAGAAATGGTGACTTCGCAGATAGAGACCGATGAAGAGGGAGGCTACGCCAACTGTACAGCAACAGATTAAATGCCTTGCTGGGAGCTGAAGTAAGTAAGCTATAGGATATACTATAGATATAGTATACATATATATATCATATTTATATATATATAGTATATATATATATATATAATATAT
>JABUQX010058250.1:15000-17500 GCA_015478945.1 Trachelipus rathkii | reverse complement strand
AGTAACAATAACAATAACAATAACAATAACAATAACAATAACAGTAACAGTAACAGCAACAGCAACAGCAACAGCAACAGCAACAGCAACAGTAACAGTAACAGTAACAGTAACAGTAACTTTTGATATAAGTTAAGTAAAATAAATGGACTAACAATATTTTGGATTTAGTTATTTATTAAAAGAAGAATGGACAATCGGCGGAGTCGGCTCGTATAGGTCAAGAAGGAATGTATCAAGCACCAAAATATCGTCCGGTAGCTCAGCGGTAGAGCACTACTAGCCCAACTAAGCGAAATACCTAGGTTCGTCACTGGTCAGTCGTGTGTGTGTGTGCTATTCTCTTCTTGGCTCCGTCTTGCTCAAATAAAAAATTGAACACACCCTTCCTAGATTAGGGCTCTGTCCGTGAGCGGTGGTATTAAATGCAAAAAAAAAAAAATAATAATAACAGTAATAGTAGTTTAACAGTAACAGCAACAGTAGTTTAGTAACAAAAGCACATTACCTCTTAGAAGCTTGTTTAGTAACAAAAACAGTTTTCCTTAAAAAACACGTCACGAGAAAAGAAAAAAACAAAAATTAACAACAGATGAAAGTTTGATTAGTGTGTTATCAAAGATGCTTTACAGCTGTGTGGAACCTTATGTTGAGTAAATAAATTGACGATCTGAATTTTTGAGACCTTGAAAACAACCATATTTTCTTTGCTTCAATTAGAAATACATGAAAGGTCAATGGTCAGAGGTCAGTTGCATCAACCGTTTGAAGTTGTGTTGAGCACCTTTCAAAGTGACAGAAGTAATGGATGGTGGAATTGTCAGCATATGAATCAATATGTAATGTAGTGATAGTTAGAAAGTCATTAATTAAACGTAGAGAATTTTTTTTAAATTGGGATGGAAGAGAACCTTGAAGAACACCACAACTACACCACGCTACCGTAGCTCAATCGGTAGAGTGACAGGGTCGCATGGCAAGGGCCAGGGTTGATCCCTAGTCCGGATTCTAAGTAGAAATTACCTTGAGAAGTTCCCCCTCCTAGAATAGGGCTATGCCCCTGAGGTGTGAACTTTATTAAAAGAAAAACTGATATATTTAAAAGATAAAAGGTGGCCGTCTACTACTGCTGCTATGGAATATTAGAAATAATGTTCATACTAAAAGAAGGAAATAGTGAAAGGTTGAAGAAGATGGACAGATACAAAATAGTTTACCAACTCATGGTACAAGTTTAGAAGCATAAGATTTGAAAATTACAGGAAGGATACAATCATTACCTTGCTCCTTCTTAATATTAAGCTCAGAGTTATCAGAAACAACATCTTTAAAAGAAATTACAAAGTTAAGGGAGGTGGGGGAGGTAGAGAAGAAAATATAACTTCGGAATTGTCTAAAGTGAAATTAAAGGCAAAGGTTTGAGTGATGTGTTCAGATTTAGAAGATAAAAGAAGCACATATGCAGTCTGAGGAAACTTAAGGAAGAAAAGAGGAAGAAGCAAAACTAAAGAAAGCAGCCACAATAAGTTTGAAAACCAGCCCTATGGGCGTGTTCTGGCTAAATGTTTTAATACATATATAAGAGGGATATTTAAATATCAAACTGAATATTTCGTCATTTTTTATGTCAATAAAATAATAAGATTTACATGTCAAAAAGATAAACCCTTAAAAGAGAGAGAGAGAGAGAGAGGAGGGGAAAGAAGAGAAGAGAAGAAAGAGAGAAGAAGAGAGAGAGAGAGAGAGAGAGAGAGAGAGAGAAATATTATATTATATAAAATTTTCAGTTCTTGAAGGTAAGAGAAAATAGAGTTACTGCTGAAATGGGGGGATTTAGACAAGATGTGAGATATCCATTTAGAAGGAGTTATGAACCGTAGTATTGGGGGAATTGACGAAGGCGAATGGAGTCCAGTTGAAGACAATCAAAGAAGATGTGGTGAACTGATTGTGGGGTGTCGCGACGGCAAAATTGCAGATGGAGGGAGGAATATATATATATATAATATAATATATATATATATATATATATATATATATATATATATATATATATATATATATATATAATATATATATATATATATATATATATATATATATATATATATATATGGAGCACTGATACAGAGTGACTCTAATAATATTTGAATTAAATGAGTTGAATATTTTTCTCCAATATTATATATATTATATTCACCATAATCAACAACGCTATTAAAAGATTAGCAAAGTATTTTATTAATAACCTAATACAAAAAATATGATCCGTGGAGAAGCGATAGACTGATAAAAGAGATAATAGACAGGTATTATAACCCACACACCAAAAAAAATCAAATTGATCCTTACACAACTTACACATAAGGTTCATTTTCTAGATTTTTCATAATGGGGGTACAAGACTTGCATTTTTATCGGTCGTATGATAGATAGTCCAGTAATAACATTTGAAATTGAAATTCTTTACTAAAAAAAAAATGACTTGTTATCAACGTAT
>JABUQX010058250.1:0-7500 GCA_015478945.1 Trachelipus rathkii | reverse complement strand
TCTTTTTGAAAGGTAATATGGATCTCTTGTCGTTTGAAGACGACATTGAGGAGGAAGTGGAAAATCTTGAGATTTTTGTAAATATTACATTCAATTTTTTATATTATAAATAAATTTTTTTGTAAGGATATATACATTTAGTATTAATATTAAAATCTTTGTGAAGGTCGCCACATTATTGCGCGGGGAGACGTGGCGACCGTGCGCGACTTGCGATAGCGGAGGTTTGATGGTCTGGAATAAGTGCGGAGGAGCGCTAGCGGACTACGTTTTCTCCGAGGTGCGGAGGTGCGCTAGCGGACTATCCCTAAATGAGCGGGTGCCCACCTTCTGATTTTATATATATAATTATATATATTATATATATATTATTATATATATATAATTATATATATATTTATATACTATATATATACTATATATATATATATATATATATATATATATATATATATATATATATATATATATATATATATATATATATATATATATATAGATTTAATATATATAGATATATATATATATATATAATATAGGTAGTAGGAGTAGAGTATATATTATATATATATATATAATATATATATATATATATATATATATATATATAAGGGGGTCAGAAGCTTAGGGTAAAAGTGATAATAATGTAAGATTGAAATTTGCAATGAAAAGTACATAAAGCATCAAATAAGATTGAGGAGTTATAAGTGATTGTGCTTATCTTTGCTGAGATGTCATAGTTTTAATTTATTTATAATCCTGTATCTTTCTGAAGAACGCCGACTTTCAGTCTCAGTTTTCTCGATAAGTACTTTTTGTCACTTACACCCCTTTACTCCTGTACTTTTCTTTTGAGCCTGCTTCTTAAAGAGAGAAGATCATAAACTTAAACCTAAGTCTTTGGTATGTCTGATGCAACATCAAAACTTTCACCTTGATGGACAGAATACCGCGATTCAGAGAAAAAAGGAAAACATCACCAGTTGGGCGTTCTTCAGAGAATACAAATTGATGTTTTGAGATGGTACCAAATATTTCGATTCGGGATAGATTCGATAATTTTAGAAAGTAGTAGTAGTAGTAGTAGTAGTAGTAGTAGTAGTAGTAGTAGTAGTAGGTAGTAGTAGTAGTAAAATAATAGGTAAATATGCCGATAGTTTTTTTTAAGATTGAAAGGAATTTCCTTTTTGTTGCATAGCCTGAATGAGCTTATGCTTTCAACAAAAAAGAAAGTAGTATACGAAACAGTTTTCAAAGTCAGTGTATACGCTGAAGTACGAGTTTTTTCAACCACAGGAATCATCCTACTGCTAAGCACAGAAAGGAGAAATAGCTTATTTAGAAGAAATTACATTAATGTTATAGACATAAAGAAGTTGACGGGTCAAATCGAAGAAGTTTACAAAAGTAGAGTGCAACTTCAGAAACACGATACTCGATAGGAAGAATCTTAGTGCTAAGCACTAAGCACTTAAGCACTTTTAAGTTTTAAGCACTTAAAAGTAATTACAATGTTAGGCGTGAAGGAGTTGGAGGCATGCATATACACTAATAAATGATAATATCACTGGATAATTGGGGTACTCAAAAAAGAAATTACTCAAAATTGAAATTTAAATGTACTTAAAATCCCAATGTGGGAGAAAAATCTATAATGTACCTATAAAGTATTTTCTCATTTCCCATTGATCCAAGGACCTACCCAAATGGTCGACAGGAAAATGGGTCGATATTTGTATTTAAAAAAAAAAAAAAAAAAAAAAAAAAAAAAAAAAAAAAAAAAAAAAAAAAAAAAAAAAAAAAAAAAAAAAAAAAGTATTTAGTTTTAAAAAAATTTCAACTAACCTAAAATAACCAACTAACCTAACCTAACCTAACCTAACCAACCCTGCGGCACGCTGTACAGGAAATTTTTTTGATGTTGAGTCGACCCTTTTTCCTGTGGACCATTTGGGCTAGCCCCTAATACAATATTAACCCATAATTTCCTGTGAGACATTTTCTTGCTGGGTTGCGGAAAGAACGCTCAAACATCTTAGTTTCTGCTAAGAATAAGAAATGAGTTTAGAGGAGGAGAGGTGATGTTCAGCAAAGTGGAATTTAAGGTACTGCGAAGAATGCAGAATTTCAGGAAGAAGGAAGACCGTACATCATAATAGTCCGACAATTCTGTGACGAAACCAACCCCACCACCGGAGTCCGTCAACTCCCAATTGGTAATGAGGGAGGGGTGGATTAGGGGCTATATTTGGAAGCCGACCCTCTAGGTTTCTCCGAGGCCAATAGTACGGTTATCATTCTTTTTAAGGAGGAAAGGGTTGTCTGCAATAATGTTTTATGGTATGATAAAGGAGAGTCTACTCCAGTGTAAGAATAATATGAATGTGAGCGCAAGAGGAGTGATCCATCGGGCATTGGAGTGGATTGGGAAATCCCCCAACACTCCATATATGCCCAATGGGGGTAATTTCGTCGCTTCTAGACCGCTACTTCCCTCCACACACACATATATATATATATATATATATATATATTATATTTTATATATATTAATATATATATATATATAATATATATTATATATTATATATATAGTATATATATATATATATTATATATATAATATATATATATATATATATATATATATATATATATATATATATATATATATATATATATATATATATATATATATAAATAATATATAGTAACTCAAAAGTGTTTGCTTTTTAAAAAAAAAAAAAAAAAAAAATAAAATCAAAAATGTTTGCTTTTTTAAAAAAAAAAGGAAAAAAAAATTTAATTGTTGTATAACATTTCTAGATTGTAATATTTCATTCTTATTTTGTTGCTTGAATCATAAATTGTGCTTATAATTTTTATTATATATAATTTTCAATGCATTATATTGTAATATTATGTCCTTTATTATAATACAATTTATTTATAATATTATTTATAAGGTTTATAATATTATTTAATATTATAATATAATTTATTTATAATATTATTTGTCATATTATATAGAAATCTTTGGTTTTTGTTCATTATATATTATACAAAATGGTTTTCCGCCCAAAATGAAATTAATTTTGTTTCGTGCATTAATTTTTGTTTCGATTTGCAACGAAAGTTTTATATTTATTTTTATGCGAATTTTAATAAAATCCGTTTTCCAATACCATTATCCAAAGAAATGATTCTTCTCAAAATCCATCAAGAATGTTAAAGATAAAGCAAATTCAAATGAGAAGAAGAAGAAGAAAAAGAAAAAATGAACTGCGAAAGAGTCCAAATCAATAACAGAGAAAAGTGTCACCTCCTCAGAAATTGGAAAATGAATCAAGAAGTCATAAAAATTCCAATAGCTCTATCAGCAGTAGCAATAAAATACATCCACTATATAATTGGTGATCCCGAAAGGAAGAACACCCTCTAAAAGATGTATTTAGACAACAAACAACAATAACGAAACTTTAAGCACCGTGCAGATCAGTGAAGAATGAAACAACAGTCACACCGTTAATACTCAGGCCTACTAGCCTCAGCTTAACGTAAATATTTCCGTCGACACTATGATAACTAACTACTCTCTAAACGGAAATGACTCATAAATTCCACATCTTCAGTTGAACTCCGTTTTGTCTCTTCAGCTCTCTGATTAGAATAGAAGAAAGATTCATCCATGTATGGTATTACGTCTAAATCAATTGAGAACCGCATACCACTGCTACTATATACGGATGGCTAACCTGAAGAAATGAATCATCATCAATATGTATTTGGTAGTACGTACAATACAATTGGGACCACATACCACTGCTACTTTATATATATATATATATATATATATATATATATATATATATATATATATATATTAATATATATAATATATATATATGAATATGATATATATCAGTATATATATATATATATATTATATATATAATATATAATATATATATATAAATATATATTTAATATATATTTTATATATATATCATGTATCTAACTAGATTTTAAAAATGTATTTTTTTTTTATTTATGACTTTTTATTTTATTTAAAGGTTATTGAGGAAACAAGAAAATATCGTGATAGCGATGGTAGGGAGGAGACGGAAATTATAACTCGAGAACCAGGCTCTGAAGATAGCATTCAAAATGTTGACCCCTTTTCATTGGATCTTTCACCGGAATATGACGGCTATTTTATGAAATTTTGTAATTTTCCCCACTTTTGAAGGTATTTTTTTTTTAACCAGTAAGCATAAAGATAAAGTTGCCCGTCGCTTCAAACGGTCATAAACATACTTTACCAGCAAATTAAACGAAATATTTAAAGTTTTAAATCTTTGTAAATTAACGTCTATCGTAACTCAACATAACCTTACTTAACGGATAATCTGAAGTCACGAAATGAATCACTATCAGAATATATTTGGTAGTACCTACAATACAATGGTGGACCACATACCACTGCTACGATAAATACATATTGGTTTTCTTGGAAAAATGAAGAGAAATCAATTTCACTATGGTGATATGTTTACTACAATGGAGGACCTCATACCACTATCACTATATTAACTTCATTCAAGCTGTATTCTTTGTGATTCATGTTTCCTTCAAAATCGCGCCATAGAATTCGACATCAAGCTTCATACATGCCTACCGAGCTTTCTTTTTCAGTTGTTGATTCGCCTACAATGAAGACCACTTCATCGACTGAGCAACAGAAACAAAAGTGCATTTCAGTGTTTAAATTTAATTTAGTATTTAATGAGCTCCGCTTTTTGGGCACGATGTGTTATATAGTGAAGTTAGCAATAAAGTGTTAGTTTCTCTATCTAAAAGAAAATCAAAGAAAACGGTAATACGATCAAACCTTTTTATTCGACAATATTTATGTCTATATGTTACAAACTTAAACGACAATTTATGAGCATTATTTGTATTATATTGTAATATATGATAATATACAGTTTTTTATTATTATTATTATTTTAATATTTTTTATGTACATATTATATAGATATCTTTGGCTTCTGTTCATTATATCTATATATATATATATATATATATATATATATATATATATATATATATATATATATATATATATATATATATATATATAATATATATATATATATATATATATATATATGTTTTTTTTTTTTTAATATATATAGTATATGCAAGATGGTTTTTTAGCCTCAAAATTAAAAAATTAATTTTGTTTCGTGAATTGTTCTACAGACATGAAGTGAAACAAGAGTTTTATACATATATTTCTAATCTTAAAAATAATTTCAAGCGAAAGTTTAATACGTATTCTTATTCAATATTTAATAAAATATCTCAAAATTCCAATTAAATCTCAAAAAAAAATCCCATAAGGTAAGACATTTAACCTTAAACCCAATTAAAAACCCAAAAAAGAAGAATTACGTTCCAGACAAGATAGCCGAAGATAAAAAAGAAGAAAAAAAGAAAAAATCCACAAAAAATTCTAAGAAGAAGACGGAGACGAGCTACTTAACTACATAACTGGTCACCTTGAGAAAAGAAGCAGGTAACAAATAACAGCAGCAACTCCCAGCAGAAGACCAGTGCCCTGTAACGCAAAGGGTACAAGTCTTACAGTTGTACAACTTGTAGACTTGTAACTGTACCCACACGTCCAGTAACACAAACTGAGGTGCAAGACTTGCATGCCTCGCAAATGGTAGTGATCACCATAGGCGACCTTGCATCTTCCCGCGTAATAATGTGAATAGTTTGGGCACATGGAATGTGAGAGGAATAAATGGTGATAAGAATAGGAGAGAGAGATGATGGATGTATTTAAAAGCGTATCTTTGATTTGCTGCTGTCACTGAAACAATGTTGAAAGAAAGTGGTGGAGACGAGTAGTGTGGGGTAAAATGTGTGTGCGCTGGAGTAGAGAGAAATGAAAGGGGGAGGGAAGGAGTTACGAATCTGATCAGTGACATGTGGCACAGAGCTATGGTGGATTATGTGAGAACTAGAAATTTTATAGTTTTTGAAAAAGCCAAAGTTTGTGTGGTTAAAAAATAAAGTCCATCTGAAAGTGATGTTGAGGAGAGTGTGACTTTCTGGGATAACCTGATTGATGTTTTGCATGGAGTGAGTAGGAGCTTCAGATTGATTGTGTTGAGAAACTTAAATTGCTGGATACGTGATCGATAAAAGGATGGTATAACTGGTGTCTTTGGGTTTGCCGGAGAAAATGAGAATTGTAGGAAGGGGATTGATTTCTTTGAAGAGAGAGAGGTATTTGTTTAAGTAATACATTCTTCGGGCATAAGAGTATTCATAAGTATACGAGAGTTGGGGCAGGTAGAAATGGTATCGAAGTATATATGATTGATTTTATATTGCTGAAGAAGATGTTGAAATATGTGATAGACGTTGAATCAGTGAAGGAGTTGGGGATAGGAATATCAGATCACTATGTTGTTTTATGTAAGATTAAGTTAGTGGGGCAAAGAGGGAGAGAAATGAGATAAAGAAGGAATTGCGAAAAATTAAGAATGAGAAGTTAGCAGTTAATGTGAACAAGAAGAAACTGAAAAAATCTGGACGCAATGAAGGAAGCCTTTGTTAGCAGTACAAGATAAGTATATGGGTATGCTAAAGTAGGAAGTAAGGATCTCATTAGTGAGTGGTGGAATGAACAACACCAAGCAACAACCCACACAAACACCCACAAACCCACAAACACCAAACCCCCAGACAAGTGGTGTGGAACTGAAGGACGTGAGTGAAATCAGTTATAAGTAAAAAAGGGGCGTGGTTGAATGTGGTAAAATATAATGATGAGGTCTCAAAAGAAAGGTGTATATAAATATATAAAAGGGAAAAACGGAAGACAAAACGGAAGACTAAGTTGCATACTTAGGAGGGGAAAATGAGGGGGTAGGGGTAAATGAAGAGTTTGAAAGGAGGTTGAATGGGAATTTGCAAGGGAATAGGAAGCTCTTCTGAAAAGAAGTACTAGAGGTTAAGAAAGAGTGTAAAATGAATCTTCATAGAATAATGAATAGGGGGGGGGGTACTTTCATGAATGATGAAAAGGATGCGAAGAGAGTGTGGAGGAAACACTTCGAAAATCTGCATAACATTGAAAGTAATGAAGAGGTGATACTGAATTTGTTTAGTTTTAATGGTATAATAAGAAATTGGTATTTTGGGGATGAGATAATTAGTAAGGAGGAGGTAATGGGTAGAGTGAGAAAGCTAAAGAATTCAGGTAAATTCGACAGGTTATAGATGGACATTACTTGGTGAAAGGATCAAAATGGAGGCGAGATTCGTGATCGAATGGAAATTACTGAGTTGAAAAGTATGATGTACAAAGCGTATTAATGAGAGAAGGATATAACAGTTACAGAAAACAAGGAAAATTTGAAGAAAAGAGAAACAGACTCTCAACCAGTACACCTATAAATATAAAAAGGGTAAAATAAA